>MU832908.1:0-64546 GCA_029204225.1 Diphasiastrum complanatum | reverse complement strand
TTGTTATTCTCTATCTTTCTCTCTCTAACTCGTGTTGAGACTAATGCTAATACACTGATATCTTGTACTTTTGCTCATTAATGATTCATTGCTATCATATTCTGATGCTTAGCATGCTAGATTGTGGTTAAGCCATAACTTCTGTACTAGATCTTGCTAATCAATCTAGAATCAGGTTATTGTGCTAATCATAAAGCTTAATTAGATCTATCATACTTGTGGATCTTCCCCACACGTGTGAATTCTGGAAATTTTATCATTTCAAAGCCATATAATTTTTTTTGGATTCTGTTCAGTATTGAGCAAGTTACAATTCTTGAAGTTGGCCATAAAATTCTGTAAACTTGTCAAAAACCAGAGACTTCTAGATTTTTTATTTTTTTGCCCTGTTTGATTCATTTTTTTGCCCAATATTTTGTTCTCTAGAATTCCATCTAAATAGCTAAGTTGTAGAGCATTGAAGGGCTTTTTTGGAGATATAAATTTTTTCTCATTTCGTTACGTATTGAGGAAGTTACAAATTTTTGAAAATGTCAAAAAAAAATAATTCTGTAACCTTGTCATTAGCTTCTCAACAATGTCATTGCTAGCAGGTGTGCCTATCTACAAGGATCAACATCAACAAGCATTATCCTGGGATCTTTTTTTGGATGGCGTCGACTACCCATTTGTCAATGAACAAGATTATCATGAATGGCCACCGGACCCATATGGCTATTATTGAAAATTTGCATTCAAGCTTCGAGACATGTGTCATGGAACCGCCACCAATTTTGGTGGGGGATACTGTTGGAGGGTTTGTGGACCCCGAGGCAACCCTAACCCTAGTTAATAAGTGAGAGGGATTTGAAACCCTGCATGTGTAAGTCCAACCCGATGATCACATAGTTATTTGATAATTAGAATGTCAATTAAGGACTTTGGGCCTTTTTGCGGGACTTTTAATGTCATGGGGCCTAAATGTCAAGTTAGTGAATAAAGTTGGGTTTCCCTCCAATTTTGGATGGTTCCCACTCTTTTTTAAATTTGAATAATTAGGGAGGTAGAAATGGACCAATAGGATTCAGAGGCCAGGGTCCTCCTCTCTACTATAATAAGGGACCAACTCGAGTTTCTTACACGTACATATCTTCATTTCAATAAAGTAGATTGGTTCTCTTGTGAAATGGATTTATGAATGTCCTTTCTCTCTATCACTTTTCCTCCATCTCTCATGCTTTTATTGTGTTTTGCTAATTGTTGGATCTGATTGTTATTGAGATTGCATGTTTTTATACTTTTTGTGAGAGAGAAAGGGGTAAGCTATCTTCATTGTGGGTCTAGTGTCAATGGATGTAGTGTTAATGCTTAGGGTTAATGGATGTTAGAGTTAGATGTGAATCTTCCATTCATGCTAAAATCTAAACTATGCTATCGCTCTCATGAGAACGAATCTATGCGTGACAACTAACTTCATCTCATCGATGCTAGATTGATTGATTCTTGGGTTGAGGATAGACAAGGAAAGAAACTCACTACAAAGAGCAAGAGTGAGTTTGATATTCATAGTTTGGAAAATTATGTTTTTACATGTTATGAGGCATTTTGTAAACTTCTCTTGAGATTAAGTGAAGCATCCAAAGAGGACACTTACATCCTTGAGCAAGTATTTAGCCTCAAGAAGATCAAGATTGTATTTGATTTCAAGATTAGATCCATCATGGATAAAGTTCATAGTATGTGGACTAGTCAAGCTAGTATGCTTAATCTTGATAATCAACACTTTGCTCATCTTATGATTTTGATCTCTATGATCTTTGTGATCTTTATGAGGCATGGAGGCCCAACGTGATTTTTGAGTCAATTTGGAGATCTATCAAAATTGTGTGTATTTTCTTCTCTCTCTACCCAAGAGCAAAAATGGTTCCTTCTCTCTCTACCCTAGGAGAGGAGCTTGTTTTGCCTTAGGTTTTCATGAAGTTTTTCCATACGTGTGAAACAACTTTGGTTTTAGTTTGTGAGTATTTTTTACAAAGAAAATCAAACTTTCACCAATTCTCTCAATCCTCACAACGTAACATTCGCAGACTGGTCCATTGTGTTCAGCAAGTAATTTTCCATCTTTAACTAGGTCGGTGAATGTTTCCAAAAAGTTTTGATGAAACTATAAGGAATTTAGTGAAAATTTTCCATCAAGAACCCTTGCATGACTAGAACTAAGCTTCGCCGGTCTCAGACAAGCCAGATCCATCCCAGATCCAGTTACAATTAAGAGAGCGAATGTTAGTTCTTAGCAATTTGCAAGAAATTAATTTTTTGTCAACAAATTAGTACAAAGAACCTTTGATTGTCAAACCTTCGCCAAGAGGACTAGAAAGAGACTATATGCAAATCTATGTCCAATTTGCGAACGTTCCTAGTGGAGAATTAAAAAAAAAAATTCCCCAAAAAAGTGTCTCATCTGCATAGAACTTGATACGCCAATTGCTTACTCAATTGCACAGAGGTCATACGCCATAATGTTCACTATTTAATATCATCTCCATTCCATGTTCCATCCCTTCTTGACACTGACTTTGATCATATCTATATAACCTTCAATCTTGTTCATATGTTATATCCATCTGTTAGACCCATCTATTACATTCATATGTTACTCCACTTTCTATATTTTGTTTGTAATTTCTTCATCCGCACTAATCAATCTTTTATTTACTCTTTTCTTTTCTTCCTTAAAAAAATAAAAACAATCAAAACAAGTGGGGCACCACGGTTGTGCAACCCTTGAAGCAATCTCTTACATCACGACAATACTGCATTCTGGCCATGACTATTGAGGTTGTGAGATTAGCTTCATTTCAGATATTTCCTGATGAGACAATTCAACAATACACCAGACGACTGTACAATCTGGTGAAATACAATGATCTATTAAGCCCAAAGACCATAATGTAGAACTATTATATCGGATTACTTGACAAGATATCTGGTATGAAGAAGTTCACAATCATATTTAATCTGAAATATGTGCATGATATTGATAAGTTTGTATTGTATATTTAAAAATTGGATATTAGTTCGTTGTAAGTTTTAAATATAGATTTCAAAGTTACAACAAATTGATAAGATTTGGTGTGAGTGAATAGAGATCACAATAGTTGTAATATGCAACATTGATGTACTTCATATGACTAATGACCTTGATTCTTTAAGAATATGTCTAGATGAATCTTGGATGTTTGAATACCGCAATTCCTGTGATCGCCTCCCAAATACATTGCCAATTTTTTGAAAACATAATATCGGTTGGAAAATTGTACTCATGAATATAATCCGTCATGCATGGGTCTTTACATCTGTTGGGACCGCCTGGTAATGGATATTTATTAGGAATCTTCACATAATCATACAACATAGGTGAAGTTTACAAAATGATGTGGGCTGTTATACAAATTATCATGTAAGCAAGACTACATGCATGAGACTAGTACATGAGAAGATAAAATTATCATTGTTGCATTTTGGAAGGGAAAATTGTGGTGTGTTTGAGCTTTGACAACATATGAGGACATAGTGCTTGTGAGATGATGCAATTCATGTGTTTGTACTTAATCCTAACATGAGTATTCGTGGCATCAGCAAGAAAGAAAGTTTCAAGCTCCCTAGAGTTGTTAACTCTCATATAAGCTAAAATTAGAATAACTATGTTACTTGATTAATAAGATTCAAAAAAATGGAGGAAACAACAGAAACACGTGCAATGCTCAAATGGATGCTCAAATGGGCCAACATTTATATGTCATCTTGATCAAGATGCTACCAAAAACGAGAATGTTGTTTAGATTTTCATACTTTTATATTTGTGAACTCTATTCATTCCATGTATAGATCATACCTGCTTAAGAAGCTGAAGATGAAGAGATCAAAGAAGAAGAACAACAACAACTAACGTTACCACTAATGGAGGAAGGAAGAAGGAAGAGGGACGGGATTTATAATTTGAAGATGCTTGACACTTGCTTTGCTTTCATCGTTCTCGCCAGTGTTGCCGGCATTCAAAGGACAGACAGGGTGGAGCAGGAGCAGGAGCAGGATCAGGAGGCTAGACGTTGATGGGTGCAGAAGTCAGGATGATGCAAAGGAGACTGCAAGTTGTGGAATGTGATTCGGCGAGTATCAGGCCAATTCGCTGTCGCAGAGCTGCAGCAATGCATTGCCCACCAGGAATTGGTCTGTGCCATGGAGCAGCAACATTTATAAAGGAAGGCAACGGCACAAAAAGGTGGAAGAGAGGCAATGCAGATGCTGCAAAAGGATTGACATCAGAGAGAAAAGGTCGGCATCTCAGCCCCGGAAAGAAGATCTAGTTTCGGGTTTCGGAAGACGAAAAAAACAAGTGGATTTGGCTTCAAATCCTATCTTACTCTATATATAGCCGAAGAATTTGTGTGGCAAGTTAGATCTTTGGGATTGAAATAGGGGATAACTGAAGGCAAAGATGAGAAACTTTAGCCTTCAGAAATTAGTGAAAGAATCTCCAGATGGGCCAGGAATGGTAGTCAAAACGAAGATCGTGTGTACGCTGGGACCAAAGTCAAGGGACGTGCCAATGCTGGAGAAGCTACTCAAATCAGGTATGAATGTTGCCAGGTTCAATTTCTCCCATGGCACTCATGAGTACCATAAAGAGACTCTAGACAACCTCAAAACAGCCATGAACAACACCAAGATTATGTGTGGTGTGTTGCTTGACACCAAGGTGGGTCTCTCTCTCTCTCTCTCTCTCTCTCTCTCTCTCTCTGGGAAACATAAGCAACATTGATGCTTTGAGGATGAAAATTCCATTTTTAGTACATAGTTTCTGTAAAACTTCGATTCTTTGATTACCTCTGTGGGAAACATCAGCAACGGTTGATAATTTGAGGAAGAAATATCCATTTTTCGTGCATCACTTCTGCGTAACTTGATTTCTTTGATTACTATGAAGCCAATGATTGCGTTAGTGATCTACAATTACCTCACTGATAAGCTTTTTTTAAAGCTACCCATCAACCGATTGCATGGTTGCTTACAAGTTACAGGACAACATGACTAGCAACTTCGAGCTAAAATAAGTTGCTCTTTTTTAGTCAGATTATCTACGCAGAAACCTGCTGCCAACTGTCATCAGGCTGAGGTCGCTGTGTAGCTAAAGGCTAGCCTATCATCAATATTATGCTCATCCATATACATTGAGTTTTGATTGTTGCTTATAACAACTCCAAAAGATTTGTCACATTGCATATTTGTGGTCTGTAACCTTCTGCTTAGAAGATACCTTTCTTTTGTTTCTGGAGAGGCTAGAGTCTGCAAGAATGAAGAAATGTTTTGAAGCCAAAGTATTGTCAGAACTAGGTGAAGCTATAATAATATTGAAGAAAATTTCTGGTTAGCAGCACCAAATTTTCATTTCATTACGACCGTGTGAACCTTTTCATTTATATCTCAATTTACTTGTCGTATTGACAGTGGGTTGCTGTATCATACTGTGTCAGGGTCCCGAGATCCGTACTGGTCTGCTAAAGGATGGGACTCCAATTGAACTTGTGGAAGGCAAGGAGATCACAATTACAACTAATTATGCCATTTACGGTGATAAAGATACCATTGCTATGAGCTATAAGAGGCTTGCAGAAGATGTTTATCCTGGAAATGTAATCCTTTGTTCAGATGGAACGATCACCCTTACCGTTTTGTCAACTGATAAGGCAAAAGGTATTATCAAGTGTAGGTGCGAGAACACTGCCATGCTGGGTGAAAAAAAGAATGTGAATTTACCCGGGGTTGTTGTGGATCTGCCAACAATTACTGAGAAAGACAAGGATGACATTTTACGATGGGGTGTCCCAAATGGCATAGATTTTATTGCTCTTTCATTTGTGAGAAAGGGTCAAGACCTTATCAATGTTAAAAAGCTTCTAGGTGAACACACTGAAACAATAAGGCTGATTTCTAAGGTCCGTAGACCCTCCTAATTGTCTGATCAAGATAAGTCAACGTCTTTGTTTGCTTTATGACTTTTACAATCTCGTTGCCTACTTTACCTTAAAAAGTTTCCATTTGACAATGGTTGATCTATGTGCAGGTGGAAAATCAGGAAGGTCTTGTGAATTTTGATGACATTTTACGGGAATCAGATGCAATTATGGTAGCTAGGGGTGATCTGGGTATGGAAATTCCAACTGAAAAAATCTTTTTGGCACAAAAAATCATGATTCACAAATGCAATGTTGCTGGTAAGCCTGTTGTAACTGCAACGCAAATGCTGGAATCAATGATTAAGGCACCACGTCCAACTAGGGCCGAAGCCACGGATGTGGCCAATGCTGTCATTGATGGAACTGATGCTGTCATGCTTAGTGGAGAAACAGCAGCAGGAAATTATCCTGACATAGCTGTAAAAACCATGCATAATATATGCAGAGAGGCAGAAGCATCACTGGATTATGAAACTAATTTCATGAGATTCTTGAAACAAGTACCACTTCCAATGGCTCCTTTGGAAAGTCTTGCCTCATCTGCGGTTCGAACAGCCAGCCATGTTGGAGCTTCTTTGATTATTGTACTTACATGCGGGGGCTCTACAGCGCAGCTGGTTGCCAAGTATCGGCCCAGTGTACCAATTCTGTCAGTTGCTGTGCCAGTTATAAAGAGTGATACTTTACACTGGTCTTTCAGCTCTGAATCACCGGCACGACACGGCCTCATAGTCCGTGGTTTGATCCCTCTTTTAGCTGAAGGATCTGCCAAAGCAACAGATGGTGAATCCAATAATGACTTCCCAAGTGATGAGATCCTTGGTTCTGCCATTCACACTGCATTAAAAAGAGGACTTGTGCAGAAAGGTGACATAATTGTAGCTCTACACCGCCTCAATGATTCATCAGCAATCAAGCTGATGAACATTTGAGTCAGGGATTTGAAATTTTCTTCTTTTCGTACAAATAGTGAATAAGTATGCTTGTTCATGTGGGGCATATCACAGAATCATCATCCTATAAAACAAATAAGAAACTGCTCTGGCCTAGGCTGAGGCACCATAACCAGGAACTCATGTGCTTTGTTATTGAAGTCATGACTGTGAAGGACATTGTGAATTTGAAACTTTGTATGTTGCATCCAGATGCCAATGCCCTGTTTTTCATTTGGATCATGAGTTAACTTTCCAAGTTTTGTACATAGCACCTCATCAGTGTTTTAATTTTCCCATTGCATTTTCCACATGAACAAATTTTGGTGACAAGTCTATTCGAATGTTTATTTGAAAGTATTCTATGTTTTATTTTGAATCCAGTTAGTGCAAATTGGTGCATTTTTTTTTATCAAAATAAAAACTTTTGAAAAAATGTCAAAAGAAACTTCAAATTTCAAAATAAAGTTCAGGCTTTTAGATTCAAAAACTCTCAAATCTAGATTCTTTTGAACCGTACACCATCATTCTTATCCTTTTTTATGAGTCCTTTTATTTTTGTATGGTAGTTTTTCAATGTTTTTGCTAGTTATTGGAGTCATTAAGTTTGGGGTGTTTTTTCCTATAGATGGTGTGAATCCCTTTCAAGATTTGAGTAGCAGATGGAGTTCTTGGCCTGTTATTTTAGTGAATTATAATTTGCCACCTTGGCTAGCAACAAAAAGATTACTTGTTATGATGTCATTGCTTATTCCTGGTCCAAAACAAGTAAAAGAAGATAAGATAGATGTTTATCTAAAAGTCCTTGTGGAAGAGTTGCTGGAATTGTGGAATGAAATACCCGCTTACGATGTCACACGGTCGATGCATGAAGGGATACATTTTACTCTAAGAGGTATTTTGCTATGGATAGTCCATGATTTTCTTGCATATGGCTTGCTTGCGGGATGTAGAGTGAAGGGATATCTTGCTTGTCCAATTTGTGGCCAAGAAGGAGAAGGCAGATGGTCAGAATATCTATGTAAAGTAGCGTATTGTGGACATAGAAAGTTCCTTCCTCACGATCACAAGTTTCAAAAAATGAGGAGTGCATTCAATGGAGAGATCGACAATCGAGATCCTCCTCTCAAAGTGACAACAGATGACGTTTTTATATGGACAAAAGCACACACAACATGGAGTAGTAGTCACCCACGTAAAAAGAAGGATGATCCTTCAAAAGTAACGGGATGGAAGAGATTATCTATTTTGTATAGTTTACCATATTGGCAGGTATATGTAATTTCATCTTAATATGAGTTACACAATAGTTAATATTTTTGTTTGTGTTTATATGTGCATGTACATCATCATATGATCTAACAATATTGGTATGTTTATGTGGCATGTATAGCATCTTCCGATTCAAAATACATTGGATGTTATGCATGTGGAAAAGAATGTAGCCGAAAACATTCTAAAAACTATTCTTAGAATAGGTGACAAAGATTCAATCAAAGTGCGGGAAGACATGAAAGAGCTCGGTATTAGACACTCTCTCTGGCCAAGGAGATGTGAAAATGATACGAAGAATTTTTTTTGGTCGTATGCACCATACACATTCACAAAGCAAGGAAAGGAGACCTTTTTTTCGATTGTAAAATATATGAAAACTCCGACAGGATACAGTGCCTCTATGAGAAAACACATTGCAGGTTTTTTTATACTCAACTTATTCTATTGCATGTTATAACTCAACTATGCAAACCTCATTGTGCCTAATTGGTGTCTCGTACTCATGTTATATTGATACCAATTGAATGTATCATTCTTGTTTGAAACAGACGGAAAGCTTAAGAGCATGAAAAGTCAAGACTATCATGTCTTCATGCAACAAATACTTCCACTGGCTGTACGTTGCGACATATCTGACATAGCACGAGCTAGCATTTTAAAGATTAGTCATTTTTTTAGAATGATATGTGCGCAAACTATAGACCCATCAAAACTAGAATCTCTACAACTAGAAGTGGTTGAGGTACTTTGTGTTTTAGAAAGATCTTTTCCACCATCATTTTATGATATTATGACACATCTTGCTGTCCACCTTGTAGAGGAGATTAGAATTTGTGGGCCTGTTAGTTTGCGATGGATGGATCCATTTGAAATAATCATGAAACCTTTAAAACAAAATGTGAAAAATTTAACAAGGCCAGAGGGGTGTATGGTGGCAACTTATGCAATTGAAGAGGCACTTGGCTTTTATACAGAATACATCCAAGCCTGTGAAGGAAATTCTCGTAGAGTATGGGATGGAGAAGAAGATCCATGAATGAACAGTGTGGTTCTTGAAGGAAACGGCACTTATACGAGTTTTGATAGGCACTTATATGAGCTTTGATAGCATGTGGGTTGTTAAAAAAAAAATTATGATTGCACAATGTGCTAACATTACTAGTACATTCCTCTTCATTTACGATAAGTGAAGAGATATGGTTCGCGAGAAATCTTTTGCGATCATGAAACAGTCGCGAAAGCGAAGCAACCACGATTGAATGCAATTCGATGGAGTTCAGATATGGTCGCTAGACACTGCCAACTGAACGACTCCTACAGTCCTCCAGAATGTAGTCAGGCACTGTTGATCTACGTTTATAAATTAATGTAGCATTCAACGAATTCAACCAATGTGCGGAATTGAAATTAATGGGAGAATCAGACACACGAATAATAGCAGACACATTTGCATACAAGATCATACAACGTAAAAGAAGACGTGCACAATGGCTACAAGATCATCTATTGATTTTAATTGACTCTTCAAGCACTACATGTAGATCCACGTAGTGCGTTGGCATGAGAGAAATACAGTTATCTCACGAATAGATGTCTCGCTTACTAGCGGACTTGTGGATCTCTATGAATCCTGATCACAGAACTTGTCTCGCACGTGGGCGGACTTCTTGTCTATATTTTGTCTTGATTGCTTACTAGCATCAAACTGCTACACTTCTGTGTATTCTGTCATCACGTATCAAGTATCATCTAGCAAGCATATAGTCGATCTATGTAACTTTTAAGATTAGAGTGACTAAACATCTACAACTAATCAGGAATTACAAGAGTGGCAGATTAGCAAGACCTAGAGTGTATCTGTTGATGTCATGCCATCAGATCAAATATCTGTACTTCCGGGTACTTGCATGATCTTCGCTGGTACTTTTTTTTGGAGCGTGAGGGCAGAAAGTCTTTCGCGATGTTTTTTGTGTCGTGTCGTTGGTTTCGTTTCCATCGTCTCACTTTCTTGTGCTCGACTGCAAAAGATTCTCGTTCGCGAATCTTTCGTGTTCGTATCTTCTCGTCAAGTGTTCGCGAATCTTTCATGCTTCGTGTCTCTTGACCTTTGTGTTCGCAAACATCTTCGTCAGGCAGAGAGCTGAAAGCTAGCAAAGATTTGTAATTAGAAACGTTTTGTTTCTTCAGCTCCCTCTCAAAGCATGATAGCTTTACGATCCCGAGACTGCTCCTTTGTCTCTCAAAGAGTCCTTTGTCTAGGGCTTTGGTGAAGATATCAGCAACCATATCCTTCATTCCGATGAAGGTGGTCTGCAGCATCTTCTTTTCAATTAGATCCTTGATCAAGTGGTACTTGATCGCAATGTGCTTCATTTTGGAATGGAACACGAGATCTTTCATTAGGTGTATTGCAGAGGTGTTTTCCATCTGCAAGACTAGAGACTTGTTCCTTGTTTCGCCCAATTCATCCAGGAACTGCCTTAGCCAGATTATCTTGTTGGCCATCTTTGCTGCTGCAACGTACTCTGCTTCACCAAGATGACTGGGCTACAACGGTCTGCTTCTTGCTGACCCAGAGAACTGTTGCTCCTGATGCGATAGTGCATCCTCTTGAGACGCTTTTACAATCATCCTTGAGAGATGCCCAGCTAGCATCACTACAGGAAAGTATCCTGAAATTGACCCTTCTTGTGGCAGTGATTACACTCAATCTTGGGATTGAGCCAGCATGTAACTATTGTATGCCCGTCTCTTCTGCATCTCACGCAAGTCTTCTTGTCTGCACCTTGTTGCTTCGACCTCCCTTTGCTCTTCTAGTTGCCTTTGCTGGTCCCCTCTGCTTCCTGTTCACGCTCCTGCCTCTTATTCGACTCTCTCTTAGGCTTAAATTATTTTTTGAACTTTTTTTTGCTGTCGTAGAGGGCCTGGTCAGAACCATCTTTGTGATCAAGATGTTCTCTGCCTGCTCCACCAGTTCAGCAAACATGATCTAAATGATTTTTTATTTTTATTTGTTTTTCAAATTTTTTGTTTTCAATATTTAATTGTTAAGTTTTGTTTGGAAAAGACAGAAGAAAAAAAAAATGAGAGAAGACCGATGAGCAAAAGTCATAAAAGTCATCAGAATGGAAAAAGAGGAAGGAAAGTATTTTTGATGGAAAATGACTTATAAAATCACTATTTTGGTCATATGTTGCCTATACAGCATTGGAAACCTTTGTTGAGCTTTCAGATTGTACATCCACTTCAGGTATATCTATATTGAGTTGGGCGAAGGTTCTTTTCCAGAAAAAGTCCATTTTTTGAGTTAGGCGAATGATCAACATTATGCCATTTTGGGAACCTTCGCCGAGAACCTTACTCTCCTTAGGAACCTTTGCTGACATGCTAAATGGCCTTAAAATGTCAAAATTAGGTTGGCCATAAGATCAGATCCTGAAAAATTGCTATGACAGAAGTTGGGCGAAGGTTCATCCTTTGCTAACCCTAGAAAACGTTCGTCAAATAGGTTCAGAGTATCATAAACCTTCGCCGAGATTTTTATAGCCTACTTTCACAGTACTGTACAAGCCTGCAAATTGTTGTTCAGAACTGATCAGGTAAATATTCACAATCACGATGCGAATATCAAGCCAGTTCCCTAGAAGGATAACAAGGAGGCAATCAATCTTGTTGACAGAAAGGGCAAAAGAAAGTACTCGATTCCTTGATATCCATCCGGTTGGAACAAGATTCTATGTCATCCTCAGAGATGACTAGAACACCACAGCTTACCAGTCGTGCTAAGATTAATTCGTTGAAGGAGGAATCTCGTCGAGCGCCAGTTCACGAGATGTCATTAAATGTCTCAAATTCCTCATCTACGTCCATTGCTGCCTTTTCCTCTTGAAAACGAAGAACTTCTTTTTCGAGCTCGTTAATGGCGTTTCCAAAAGAAATGAGATTTTCTACGGGAGTCGTCATGTCAGTTTTCGAAGAAGGATTGCAAAACGTTAACACAAACAGAAAGAGAAGAAGGTAGCAAAACTTAGCTCTATTTCGAAGCCCAATTACAACAGTATCCCTCAAGTTTAATCTTTTGCTTTCGGCTTGCTGGAAATTAGAAATCTCGAATCGCATGCAATGACCCCAAACTTTCGTTCCGTTGCTATGCCTTTGCTGGAACGGAAGCTTTGATCCGCATGCACATGATCAATGGTATGTTGGAAATGTTTCCAATTTGCCTCTGAAATGTATGGAAAAAATCTTCTTGACAGTATGCTTGTAATTGTTGGAAATTCATTGAAAAATGGACAATGATAATAGCATTGAATGAGTAGAAACCAAACATGCAATCACGAGTCTCAACAGTTTGGAAACTAAAGAATTTCAGCATCGATTGGGTGAAAATAGCACTTCGAAATCCTCGAAAAAAATGCGTCCAATTATCGCACAAGGATCAACGGAGCTTTGATACCAATGTTAGGAACATCATAACAATAGGAAGGCAAAGCTAGTCTGATCCACCCAGCCAATGCACTCTCTTATAGAATGCCCCTCCTAGCCTAGTGTGAGTTTGCATGGGAGCAGTAGGTGGGAGTTATTACCAGCATCCACTGTTCCTGCTGCATGCACTAGATTATTGTTGCATGTGGGGTCCCAGTCCATCACTGATGGATTGCATGGCCCCTGACTATCATGCATGCGTCCGCATGTGTCTGCATGTGTCCACATGGGCATTATTGGCCTTTATACCAACTGCATGATATGCATGCATGCCTGACTCACACCGTCCTTGTGCATTGGCTTGGGTGGATCAAACTAGCTTTGCCTTCATGTGTTGGCTTTTTTATTTTTTAATTTCATTTTGCCATTCTTCCTGGCCCTGTCTGCCGACAACCGTCTTTGTCTAACAGTTAAAAAAACAAAACACTCTTCTGTTTTCCTAATTTCAAAATCATGTCTCTACACTTTCTCTCCACGCATTCTAAATTGAAAAGATCAAAAATTTCAGTTGCAAACATCTATATACAACAGAGAAGTTAGAGCTCAGAGCTTTGCTCCTTACAATGCCAGATTGAATTTACATTGAGAAGTTCATACATCGTATATTTGGGATGTGTAAAAATGCCTATGACCATCATTTACAAGAACTTAAAAGTTGCTTAGCATAATGGACATACATATTGTAGAGATGGGATAAATTCAAGTAACAATGCTCTTTAGATCCAAGATAAATTTTTTGTTAATTTTAAGTTGTCAATTAGTGAAATGGTTCAAGGTCTGATTTGACATTTTTGTACATATGATGGAATCAAAAGAGGAGACTACCATGCCAACTACCAAACTTTGTAAAGTGATTCACAGTACTACCTAGCAATGAATTAACAGATAGGCCACAAAAACAAGTTCATATGGCTCCATTTGTTGTTGATATGAAATTTTCAAACTTGCAAAGTGCAAGAGAGATACATTTTTTGCACAGACAGTTTTAAGGTTTAGGCCCCTTTTTACAGGACTTTATGGAGAGATCAACAACTAGATTTTCTTTCGAAAAATTAAAAACCTTTCATAATCAATCACTAAAATAAGCTAAATAAAAGCAAAAAAATAAAAGGCAAGTAATATTTTTATATTGTTTATTGACATTCATTGCAAGTTAAAAAATGGTCCAAAATCGGACAATCAATTCTCTACCACTATGCCAAATAATGTTTTGATATTCCTAAGCCACAACTTTAGATTTCTGTTTGCAATAATGAGTGTTGACATATAATATGCCATATATATAGCTCTTAAAATAAACCAAAATAAACAAACAAAAATATTCTCCCAGAGAAAAATCTTTTCGGAAGATTTCAACGCTAGTATTATTCCCAAGATTTGTAGGCAATACTGAAGGAAAATATATCTTAGTGACTTGAAATCAACAATAAAATTTGTAAAGTCTCATCTAAGTTTTGTATAATTCTTGTTCAATTAAAAAAATAAAATTTATTTAAGGACTCACCGTCATCACTCACAAGGAACCACGGATTTTCTCTTATGCCCACTCCTAGATGACGAGTATATTTAGCATAATTTTCTTGGTTTTCGGCTAGTATGACTTCGTAGTTTCCATCTTTACTAATGAGCTTGACTTTCGTTGCTCCAAGAATCAATTTCAACAAAGATGGAAATGAAATCTCAAACTCTGAAGTGGTCCTATTTACCTTAACTTTTCTTGCCAAGGTCTTCCCACCAACAATAACGTAGATAAATTTGTAATCATATTGTCCACCGTTGTTGGTACCTAGGTTTTAAGAGAAAGATATCAAAATATGCATAACAAGAGACAAAACCTGAGAAAAGCAAAAAGATTCAAAGCAAATTTTGCGCAAAATTTTAGAAAAATTTCTCTATAGATTTATTTCAAAATTTGCCCACACTTGATGAGAAAAACTCTTTGAAAACAGGCATGATTTATGCAAGAATCTTTGCAGAAATAAGTAAGAATTCGTTCTACAAAAAAGGCCAAATTTCGCACAAATTATTTTGTGAAAAACAAAGCTTTGTCAACACTTAAATTTTGCACAATTTTTACTCATTGAAAACTAGAATCTTGATTTCAATTTTACATGGAAAAAGATTTGAAAATTAGATTGAAAGTCAATTTCATGTCGGCCACTAAGAGACTTATTTACTTGTGCAAATTTGTAAATAATTTCAGTGCAACAAAACAAATTCTGGTTCACTATTGGGTCATATACAACTTGTAGTTATTTTCTCATATCCAAAAAATCAGATCTTACATCTGATTTTATATGCCTAAATTGAAAAGGACTCAATTATAGCAATCTGCAAAGAATACTCAAACTGGTGATACATGGTGTTGTTTCATCGAATCACATTTCTTTCAAAGAAGCACATTCTTTGGCAAAGTCTATTTTGAAGATGTCTGTGTCGTTCAAAGTTTTTTCTTTATTCCAACATTTTTTTCGGGGGCCCAAACCTGACTTTTTTGAGCCAAAAAAGATAATTAATAGCAAGCACGGAGAGAATTTCGTAGTGAGTGAGAGAGTTAGTAACAGTATGAACTTAACAAGTCTTATGTAAAGTGTAGTATCTAGCAAACTTGCCCGTTCCGGAACTGAATGTGTTTTGTAACATGTTCTGTGCCGGAACGTGGCCTCCATAAAAATTAAAAAAAATTTAGAATTATTTAACGAAGGATTCGTGCCGACCCAGGTTTCAGCAGATTACAGGTTCATAGCTTCAAGCATTCACGATCTTGAAGAGAAGGCGCATTTGCTTAAAATGGCCAAAAGAGGTGCTGGAAAAGAGGATCAGGCCACGCTAGGGCACAAAATTGGTGGCAAAGTATGCAGAATTCGACAATATCTTATAATACATCACAACTATGAAATTATTATGTAGTATTATTGAATTGTTATGAAGGATTGATATTGAAATCACGTTGCCTTGCTAGAACAATGAATTTCGACCCCTTCTGACCCTGCCCCAGTATTAGGATTCGATTTCAACTCAATATCAAACAATTTTGATCTACATGGCATTTTGATCCAGTATTTTATATGTTGGGTTTTGATCCAACAGGAACCTAATCCAAGGAGCATAAGGATCGGATTAAGTATCGTTTTAAACAGTAGAATTAGAAGATAATTTTAATTATATATGTCAAATATGAGCGCGGCAATTTCGCGTCATCCAGACCCCTGGGCGTAGGGTCGGTCACGCCCATTTTTGTTTTGAGATTTTTTTTGTGGGCTGAACGCGTCTGGGCGCAGATGCGTCCGAGACGCGGACACATTTAGAAATAAAAAAACAGAAGACATGCCACGGACCCCAAATTTGCGCTACCAAAGATCCGCGCCAGAGAGAGAGAGAGAGAGAGAGAGAGAGAGAGAGAGAGAGAGAGGTGTACATGTGAGTGTATGCATGTGTTCTGATTTGTGTGCTTGTGTGAGGAATAAATAGATTAGGGTGCGTGCTTGGGTTTAGGGTATAGGAAGAGAGAGAGAGAGAGATAATAGATTTGTGTGCTTTTGTGTGTGTGTGTGTGTGTGTGAGAGAGAGAGAGAGAGAGAGAGAGAGAGAGAGAGAGAGAATCCTGTGGTACCCGGACGCCAGCGATTTCACGCGAGAGGACAAATGCTTCACAAGAACAGATCAAATAGTCGCGCATTGATGAGATACTTCGGTAATGCGAATGGGATATCGGATCAGCGCGCCTGTCCCAAATAGGAGTGTTTTCAACTTGGACTACGCGCATTGATACGTTATTGGAATGCATTATGCATCATCAATTCTGCCGAATCAAACTTTGATTATTCATTTGCGTTCCAATAAATGTTCAGTGAGCTCAGATATCGGATCAGCATGCCTTTGGAAGAGACAGTGATTTTTTCACTCGGATTGCGCGCGTCGAATCACTATTGCAGAAAAAAAAAGGTTTTGGAAATTTTTTGAAATTATTGGACTATAGTATGCATGATCAAAGCTTGATTCGATAGACTCCTCATTCTGTCCAAAGCTAACAAGAATCTATCGAATCAAGCTTTGATCATTCATATTATCTTCCAATATTGCTTCAGCACGCAAGAAAAGCCTCTCTGGTGTACAGAAGCAGTATATGCGCGTCGATTCGCTATTGGATGCAATAATGGCAGTTGGAATTGTTAGAAATTTCAAGGATTGGATATCAAAAAAGGCAGTTGGAATTTTTTTAAATTATAATGGCTGAATTTATAACATTATCTTGTCAATTTCAGATATTAATTGTAGATGTGACCATACTTTTGTAGAATTAATTGAAGATGTGACGTTACTTATGTATAAATTAAATGTGGTCGTCATTAGCCATATCAACTAATTATTTTGATGATCGATGGATTTGATTGATAAGCCTCTGAATATCTCGATGTAATCATCATCGTAATCATACCCTCGTAATTCCATACCACCACGTAAGCAATCATTTCAGATTTGCACTATATACAGATGGTCGAGGCTTAAAAAAAAATTCGTTAACTTCTTATCGTTCTCTACTTCCATGCGGTATCGATTCAGTGCGTCTGAAGCTAAATACCTACATTGCGCTTTTACTCTCGTGCGCCTAGCCGCACTCAACTATCGATTTAGTTCAAGGTCAGATATTAATTCGACGCGCCCGACCAAAATTTTGATCTTGAGTTCTCCTTGTTCGCGCGCTGATCCGATATTGGATAGCAATGGCTCAGACAAAGCAAATGGAATCCCAATTTCAGGTGGTGGTCTAGGAAATCCACCACCACCTCCTCCTAGGCCTAGGGGCAGATCAAGAGACCCTGTCTGATTGAAAGATATTCGGAAGCTACAGAAGACAAATAATCTTCTCATTCCGAAAGCTCATATACAAAGATCCATCAGACAAGTTAGAAGAAGTCTATCTGTAGATCTGAGATGGACTGTAACGGCAATTAAGGCGTTGCACACATCATATGAGGATTTTTAAGTAAAAAAATTTTCAGATACTATTGTTGCAGCTGTCCAAGCCAAGAGGGTGACCATCATGCCCAAGGATTTCAACACTGTGTTCAGACTAAGGGACACATATGACAAGTTTTCAGAGTACTTCAGACCAGCTCCATTTGCTCCAAAACAAGATTCAAAGAAAAGAAAGCGAAATCAATGTCAACCTTCCCGGCTTGTTTTCCAAGTACAGAGCAAGATTGTTTCAAAGAAGAGGAGGTCTCATGACCCTCCAAATAAAGCGAGAGATTTTTCCAAGCCATTTCCTCTACATGAGATTCTAACTGCATCCAAATCTCCTCCCAAGTCTCTTTCTTCTCCTCCTAGAACTCAATCTCCATTACTCCTCCTCATAGAACTCAATCTCCATCTTCTCTTCCTAGAACTCAATCTCCTTCTTCTCCTCCTCTTTCAAAATCTGGGTCTCCTCTTATCCTAACAAATATTAGTTCCCCCCCTCCTGTTCCAGTAACAGATTTACTGGTTTATCAGTGTTACTTCCTTCACCCCCTGCATTTGCCTTTGTAAATACTCCTCAGTATGTACAGTATGACCAATTGTTAAACACTTATCTTCAAGCTTTAGGTCATTTCTACAGTTTTAGGATGCCAAAGACCAATGTCGATCTTCCCCTATCTAAATTAGATACAAGTGAATTAGAAAGTAGGGATAAAATGCTAGGGGGCAATTCAATACTGGATGGAGTTTTTCCAGACCCCATTGTTTAGAGATGTAGCTTTGTTTCCTCTTCAATTCATGGCTGCTTTTGATTTCCCTGACTTCAAAAGTCTGCACGATGATATGCTACAATACGTGTAGCTCAGAGCTTGAACAGCTTATGGAGGATGATCAATATGAGGTACTTCTTTGTGACTTACAATTTATTTTTGATGAATCTATTTGCAGTAATATTTTTCATTAAAAAAAAATTAGATGCTCTGTTAAGGAGATATAATGATGTTTTTCTGATGATTTTCCTAGTGGTTTAGCACCTAGTAGAGTTAATTTTAAGTTGTCAATTAGTAAAATGGTTCAGGGTCTGATTTGGCATTTTTGTGCATTATGATGGAATCGAAAGAGGAGACTACCTTGCCAACTACCAAACTTTGTAAAGTGATTCACAGTACAACCTAGCAATGAACTAACAGATAAGCCACGAAAACAAGCTTATATGGCTCCATTTGTTGTTGATATGAAATTTTCAAACTTGCAAAGTGCAAGAGAGATACTTTTTTTGCACAGACAATTTTAAGGTTAAAGCAAAAAAATAAAAGGCAAGTAATATTTTTATATTGTTTATTGGCATTCATTGCAAGTTTAAAAATTGTTCAAAATCGGACAATCAATTCTCTACCACTATGGCAAATAATGTTTTGATGTTCTAATGCCACTGCTTTAGATTCTTGTTTGCAACAGTGAGTGTTGGCATGTAATATGCCATATATATATCTCTTAAAAGAAGCCAAAATAAACAAACAAAAATGCCGACCTAAAGAAAGATCTTCTCGGAAGAATTCAACGCTAGTATTATTCCCAAGACTTGTAGCAATACTGAAGGAAAATATCTCTTAGTGACTTGAAATCAACAATAAAATTTGTAAAGTCTCACCTATATTTTGTATAATTCTTGTTCAATCAAAAAAACAAAATTAGTTTCAAAAAATAAAACCTATTTTAGGACTCACCGTCATCACTCACAAGGAACCACGAACTTAGGAAAAAAAATTTATAGATTTATTTCAAAATCTGCCCACACTTGATAGAAAAAACTCGCTAAAAACATATGTGATTTATGCAAGAATCTTTGTAGAAATAAATAAGAATTTGTTCTACAAAGAAGGTCAAATTTTGCACAAATTATTCTGTGAAAAACAAAGCTTCATCAACACTTAAATCTGGCGCAAAAATTTTGCACAATTTTTACTCGTTGAAAACCAGAAGCTTGACTTTGATTCTACATGGAAGAAGATCTAAAAATTAGATTGAAAGTCAATTTTATGCAGGCCACTAAGAGGCTTATCTACTTGTGCAAATTCGTAAATAATTTCAGAGCAACAAAACATATTCTGATTTATTATTGGATCATCTACAACTCGCAATTATTTTCTCATATTTAAAAAATCAAATTTTACATCTGATTTTATATGCCTAAACTGAAAAAAAACTCAATTATAGCAACCTGCAAGGAATACTCAAACTGGTGATACATGGCATTGTTTCATCGAATCGCATTTCTTTCAAAGAAGCACATTTTTTGGCAACGTCCATATTAAAGACGTATGTGTCGTTCAAAGTTTTTTTTTAATCCAACATTTCTTTCAAGGGCCCAAACCTGACTTTTTTGAGGCAAAAGACATAATTAATAGCAAGCATGGATAATTTCGTAGTGAGTGAGAGAGTTAGTAACAATATGAACTTAACAAGTCTTATGTAAAGTGTAGTATCTAGCAAACTTGCCTGTTTCGGAACTGAATGTGTTTTGTAGCACGTTCTGTGCCGGAACGTGGCCCCTATAAAAAGTTAAAAAAAATCATGATTATTTAACGAAGGATTCGTTCCGACCCAGGTTTCAGTTGATTACAAGTTCAGAGCTTCAAACATTTGCGATCTTGAAGAGGATGCGCATTTGCTTAAAATGGCCAAAAGAGGTGCTGGAAAAGAGGATCAAGGGCCACGCTAGGGCACAAAATTGGGGGTGAAGTATGATTTCCCTATAGAATTCGACAACATCTTATAATATCTCACAACTCTAAAATTATTATGTAGCACTATTGATAGTTATGATTGATATTGAAACCACATTCCCTTGCTAGAACAATGAATCGCGAACCCTTCCGACTCTGCCCCAGTATCAGGATTCAATTTCGACTCAATATCAAACAATTTCGATCTACATGGCATTTTGACCCAATATTTTATATGTTGGTTTTGATCCAACAGGAACCTAATCCAAGGAGTATAAGGATCGGATTAAGAATCATTTTAAATAATAGGATTAGAAGATAATTTTGTAGGCTCGTCGATGACGGACGGCTGGAGTAAGGCGACAGTGAATGTGTTAGAACGAAATGCTTGTTTGTATCCGATGTATGCAAGTTTAGAGTTCTGAGAGCCGAACAAAGGTTTGTGCATATGCGTGTGCATGTATGTGTATGTGTTTTTGCATGTTGTGTGTGTCTGTACATGTATGCATGTGTATGTGTGTGTGTGCATGTGATGTGTACATGTGTACATGTATGTGTGTGTGTGTGTGCATGTATGTGTATGTGTTGTGTGTGTATGTGTGTTTGCATGTGTGTGTATCATAGTTGCCCAGAAACGCGTTTCTAGATCCAGAGAAACGCGTTTCAAAAACACGTTTCTAGAAACGCAATGCATCTATGGTGTGTATATGTATGTGTATGTGTTGTGCGTGCATGTGGTGTGTGTGTGTGTGTGTGTGTGTGTGTGTGTGTGTGTGTGTGTGTGTGTGTGTGTGTGTGTGTGTGTGTGTGTGTGTGTGTGTGTGTGTGTGTGTGTGTGTATGTGCATGCGTTGTGTGTGTTTCAAAGGAGAGCAATGAATTTGAAAGGTTACAAAATATGAACCTAATGATAATTCAAACGAACTTTTTCGATTACATAGCATTTTGACATTTTAAAAGTATCTAGTCTTTGCTGTGTAAATTTCAACATCTAGGCATCGCCATCGTTAACTATTTCATAACTATAAAGGATTTTACGAAACACCTAAAGGCTTAAAGAAACATACATGATTCATTCGATTATGCGTTGCAGATATAACTGCTAAAATTCATGTGGGATATTCTCGTTGGTTGTGTCTGAAATTCTTCTCTATTGTGGGGCTGATGGAGGCAATATTGAAGTATGGGGACGCAACAATCTCAGCAGAATCTCTAATCAGTTTAGAAGCGGAGAGGGAGCAGTCAAAAGCGGTGCTTGTTCTTGGATATAAGATCAAAACACGCCCTACAAGAATGCCAATTCATAACTTTGTACTTAAAGCTATAGACAAAATTAAAAACCCAGCAAAAAGGAGCAATGTTAAGAAAGTTGTTAATTTATTGTACTAAGAAATCTTCTACCAAGTAATCTGATATCAGGCATTGATGCATAGAATTAATGAACCGTTATCGGTTCACCACAGTTATGAGAATCGTACGGTTCTTCAAAATTTTTGCCCAAAACCGTGGTGAACCGTACTGAATAATTAATTGATTAATTAGTTTTTTTTTTTTTGTCCCACCCCCAAAAAATGCTAAAAAAATGCCAAAATAATTTCAGAAAAAGCATATTCTCCTCTTAGATTATTTACTTCAAAGTTCAAATAATTTAATGGCCTTTTTTTTTTTGACTACCCACCCCCAAAAACATCCCAAAAAAAGGCAAAAAAAAGACCAAAAGTTGAAAAAAATATCCAAATTGATAAGAGAGAGGGAAACAGAGAGAGGGGGAGGCTATCATAGTAAACCATTTCATCAGTGTACATAATGCACATCAATTGGCCATCCATCTGAAAAACAAGTGAGCTCTGTATATAATCTCATCATATAGAGCCCGCCACATACGGCTGGGATTTGAACTAAAAAAAATGCAGTGTCAATGGAACAAAAATGAACAAGATGACAACATCTACAACATGTCCTCAAAATGTTTGTGTGGCATCCGGATCATCAAAAATCTCATGCTCCTCTGTCACAGCCTGACTAAAGTCATGTAAAACCTCTCCCTCAATCTGTGTCCCTGACAAAGTGATGTGAGATGCACCTCTGCTAGAGCCACGCGGCCTCCCTCTCTGTCTACGTGCCACTGTCTGACTAGAACCTCTACCTCTCTGGGAAGACCCCTTGCCAGATCATGGAGGCCTTCCTGGACGCCTCCGAGCTGGTGCTGTGGAAGCAGATGTAGTAGGAGGTGTCGTTGATACAGGAATGGGTGTGGCACGAGATGCAGGCACCCTGAATGTAGGTGGAGTGTATGAATATGCTGGGCAGGGACAGCTCCTCGTGGATAATAACCTGCTGGGAGAAGGGGCTTATGAGTGGAACCCTCTGACATGGCAGGAGTAGGCCATGGTGCAGCTGCTGTAAGATGAGGCCGAGGCTGTACACCAATTGAAAAAGCCGATGTAACATGACGAGGTGGCCCAGGGAGGCGATGTGCAGGTGTAGGTGGTGGAATGTGGGGGGCAGCTGTATAAGTGGATGCAGCAACTGGAGTGGGTGGCTGAGCAGGAGGTACCATATGTGTCGACGCTGTATGCCTGGAAGCTGCATGAGTAGGAGCCGTACAAGTGGCAGTCGTATGTGTACCAGCAGCTGATGGTATTGGATGTGGCTGAGTACGTGCATGTGGTGAGAGCCACCCTATATCATCAATGTCACCCTCACCATGTCCATACCGAAGGAGGTTTGACATGCTCCTCTGGCGAACACGACGGGTCCGATCTGCATCATCATCAACATGAACATCTACAGGGGCCTGTGAATCCTGCACACCATCAATCCCTCCCACTGTGGCACAAGCATCTCCACCCGATACACATCCTGCTCTGGTAGAAGTGGCTCATACATCCCTGCCACCATGCTCAGTAATTGATCATCCTCCAGGCCATAGCCTAGGTCTGCCTCAAACTCTGGCTCAAGCTCTGCCTCAGCCATGGTCTCCAATCTTGGAGCAGGAATATCCCAATTCATCATCATCACCATCCTCATCCTCCTCATCAACACCCATGCCCATACATGTCCCCTGGCCAGCACTGATCATGATCCACTCTGTCCATCAATAACCATCTAACCCGCAACATCTCTCTCTGTCTCTGCTGCAATGTCAGCCGCAACATCAGCCTTCGGCATGGGCGTGGTGGAATCAGTGGGATCCCATAGTGCTGCCCTCACTATCAACTAACCGCTGAACATGGTAGAACGGACTCATCACAAATGTAATGCTCTCAGCCTGACGCCAAAAATCATCGTCAAATACAATCCTCAAAAATCTCAAACCATCAGGCCTACTAGAGAAAGGCAGCTTCCTAAATGCAGCACTAGTGGCCATGTGTCTGAGCTGATGTCCGACTCTAATAACCCTATGCACGACAATCAGGTCGAATGCAAAACGTGTGAGAGTTGGTTTCTTCAGATCAAATGAACTGAAAGTGCGGAATAGGGCGAGGGCATGCCTCTTCCGGGTGATAAATGTCACCACGGCAAGGGCCATATCAGCTATCGCACAAACCCAGGGCAAGCGGCCAATATCCCCCAATATAAGATCAATGTTATGTGCAGCGCAAGGGGTCCATACAATAGCTGGGTATTGTTGCTGTAGCAAGTGAGACATGTTCACGCAATTACTTACGTTGTCGATGACAACCTGCACTTCGTTGGCAGGGCCAACCTCCTCTATAACCTCACTGATGATATCGAACATTAACTGTCCGTCAATGACCCCACCACCTCTACTAGCATCAATGGCCCGATAAAACATAGTGCCCATGCAGCAAGACACCAGTATGTTGATCAGTGGCCGACGACGGGTGTCACTCCAGCCATCAGACATGATCGAGCACCCATAACTCTCTCAGGCCTTCCTAAGAGGCATCATCTGTGTGGTGAGCTCCTCCACCCTGGACGTAAGGTAGGTGGTACAGACAGCCTCAACCACAGGTGGCCTTAAGTGTGGACCTGCTTTTTATACATAACTGGTGATTTCTTCACTGTTTGTGCACCGTTTTGGATGCCATAAGGACAGGAAGGAAGCTAATGACATTGTCAACCAGCCATGGAGAGATTCTGAGGTTTATGTCATAGATTTGTCTCCAAAAAGTTAACCTAGCAGCAACTGTAGCTATAGATCTCTTGAAGGGCTCCGTGTCAGCAATGGCAAATGGCAGGTTCAGCTCATAGATCATGTTTGCCAAAGCCTGTTGGGCCTCTGCCTCGAGATGGGGCTGGAAAGACTCTCCCATGGACTGTTGTCTATACTGGGAGCTACGAGACGATCTACTGCCCTATATATTACTTCAGTGTAGAGATAATCAATTGGGAAGTTGTTCCATCTCTAAGTACTAATTTGATATTTGAATTCAGTTTGGGTAAGTGTGAAAGTTAGAGTTGTTTTTTGAACTTCTTGCCTATTCTAGGGACAGAACTTGTTTAAGGGGGAAGAAAGTTACATCCATGTCCTGTATATAGGATTCGGCATAATCCTAGACCTGGATATCCAGTACTCGAATATACGAGATTATTAGTTAATTCATGTCATTCCAAACTAGGCTAGAAATGTAATTAATAAGCTTGTGAGGGCCCAAGTGCTCTAATTGGACCTTTTGCATAGTGATTGACAACTTTTGGTGCAAGAATAAGAGATCAAATGCGTTTGGCTTGGAATAGGGGATTCTATAGGAGATATTTCTCAGCTTTTGGGGCCTATATATCTTGTAGAAACTAGCCCTACTCCTCATTCAATTTTCCTATTTCCAAGAGCCATGATCCTCTCCTCTCTTGCATTCAGTCACCATGGCTTGAAGGTGTAGCGGTTAGGCATTTGACTATTCATTTGTTGCTGGTTGGGTAGACCTCCACTTGGTGATCCTTACACCAGGTAATTATAGTATTTCTTTTGTTGATTTATCCTTGAAGAATGACACTAGTTGTGAGAATTGTTGCTTTAATACTTTATGCCCCCCATGACCTCATTCATATGAATGGGATCGTTGGACGCCAAGCTTTGACTGTTCTTTTTGATGATGGTTTCACACATAACTTTATAAAATGCTAAACTGATGCAAAAACTCAAGGCGGCCACCACGCCAAGTAATCACTTGTATGTGGTGAAAATGGCATCCTCCTTTGGATTGATCGTGAGGTAAAGTGGGCATGAAGAACCGATAGTAGTAACGATAGTTTGAGACGTTACCTTGTTGTTAGATTCGAACGTCTTCTGAAGAGTGTCGAGTCAATAGTTCGTCGACTGTTGACTGTCGAAGAATAGTCGAATTGTTGAAAGATTTGCTAACGGTGTATATTGTCGAAGATGACTCTGGTCGACTCGCAATAGTGTCGTGAATCCTATCTCGAACTTGTGTGTAAATCTGCAGGTTCTTCAACTGTAACATGTTACCGACTAAATAATTAGGTCTACGACTCTGTCATAGATACCTGAAAGAAATAGTTGGTAGCAAATACAATGCTAGATCGGATGGGTGAAGTGGAATTGAAATTTCAACAGGGAGGAGACCTAGATGATAAAAAGTCAACATCAAGGTATGTTTTCATCATGGCAGGAGCGGTAATCAGGTGGGCTAGCACTAAGCAAAATACAATGGCACTATCAACCATGGAAGCAGAATTTTCACCAAATGCTATTGACCGTAGATAACCAGACTTGAAGCATCCAATTATTGATTCACCATGCAAAAGCAAATTTAGTGCAAAATCAAACCAGACTTGAAGCATCCACTACTTATATTGAGCATGCAAAAGTAGAATAATGGCAAAGTCAAAGCAATTTGCAGCATTTGGTAGTTAATATCGCCCATCCAAAAGTAGATTGATAGCAAATCAAACCACATATTAATTCACTGTGCAAAAGAGGACCAAAAACAAAATCAAACCAAAAGAAGACCGTTATACAAATGCAAATCCCGCAACAATCCTTCAATACTCACTGGCGACAAGATTGTACTACAAGTTTTCTTAATCTATGTCATGCAACGAAGATGGATCCAGTTACAAACAATTAAAATACATGCAATCCACTTGTGACCAACAACAGTCATTACCTCTAACATGTATAATGACATGGACCAAGCAAAAGCAGATTACCAGACTTGAACCATCAAACCACATTACATTCTCTGCATAAAAGCATAGTAATCACAAAACCAAATCAAAAGAAGGTCCTACCACAACGATCCTGATTGGATTTTACTCATTAACCTACTTTAGAAACAAAACATGAGCTATGCTGCCTACTTGCTTTGGCTTAATGGCCATGGAGTGTTGGAGAGAGAGAGAGATGAACGAGTTGAGAAAAGGTTCAGCTCATAGATCATGTTTGCCAAAGCCTGTTGGGCCTCTGCCTCGAGATGGGGCTGGAAAGACTCTCCCATGGACTGTTGTCTATACTGGGAGCTACGAGACGATCTACTGCCCTATATATTACTTCAGTGTAGAGATAATCAATTGGGAAGTTGTTCCATCTCTAAGTACTAATTTGATATTTGAATTCAGTTTGGGTAAGTGTGAAAGTTAGAGTTGTTTTTTGAACTTCTTGCCTATTCTGGGGACAGAACTTGTTTAAGGGGGAAGAAAGTTACATCCATGTCCTGTATATAGGATTCGGCATAATCCTAGACCTGGATATCCAGTACTCGAATATACGAGATTATTAGTTAATTCATGTCATTCCAAACTAGGCTAGAAATGTAATTAATAAGCTTGTGAGGGCCCAAGTGCTCTAATTGGACCTTTTGCATAGTGATTGACAACTTTTGGTGCAAGAATAAGAGATCAAATGCGTTTGGCTTGGAATAGGGGATTCTATAGGAGATATTTCTCAGCTTTTGGGGCCTATATATCTTGTAGAAACTAGCCCTACTCCTCATTCAATTTTCCTATTTCCAAGAGCCATGATCCTCTCCTCTCTTGCATTCAGTCACCATGGCTTGAAGGTGTAGCGGTTAGGCATTTGACTATTCATTTGTTGCTGGTTGGGTAGACCTCCACTTGGTGATCCTTACACCAGGTAATTATAGTATTTCTTTTGTTGATTTATCCTTGAAGAATGACACTAGTTGTGAGAATTGTTGCTTTAATACTTTATGCCCCCCATGACCTCATTCATATGAATGGGATCGTTGGACGCCAAGCTTTGACTGTTCTTTTTGATGATGGTTTCACACATAACTTTATAAAATGCTAAACTGATGCAAAAACTCAAGGCGGCCACCACGCCAAGTAATCACTTGTATGTGGTGAAAATGGCATCCTCCTTTGGATTGATCGTGAGGTAAAGTGGGCATGAAGAACCGATAGTAGTAACGATAGTTTGAGACGTTACCTTGTTGTTAGATTCGAACGTCTTCTGAAGAGTGTCGAGTCAATAGTTCGTCGACTGTTGACTGTCGAAGAATAGTCGAATTGTTGAAAGATTTGCTAACGGTGTATATTGTCGAAGATGACTCTGGTCGACTTGCAATAGTGTCGTGAATCCTATCTCGAACTTGTGTGTAAATCTGCAGGTTCTTCAACTGTAACATGTTACCGACTAAATAATTAGGTCTACGACTCTGTCATAGATACCTGAAAGAAATAGTTGGTAGCAAATACAATGCTAGATCGGATGGGTGAAGTGGAATTGAAATTTCAACAGGGAGGAGACCTAGATGATAAAAAGTCAACATCAAGGTATGTTTTCATCATGGCAGGAGCGGTAATCAGGTGGGCTAGCACTAAGCAAAATACAATGGCACTATCAACCATGGAAGCAGAATTTTCACCAAATGCTATTGACCGTAGATAACCAGACTTGAAGCATCCAATTATTGATTCACCATGCAAAAGCAAATTTAGTGCAAAATCAAACCAGACTTGAAGCATCCACTACTTATATTGAGCATGCAAAAGTAGAATAATGGCAAAGTCAAAGCAATTTGCAGCATTTGGTAGTTAATATCGCCCATCCAAAAGTAGATTGATAGCAAATCAAACCACATATTAATTCACTGTGCAAAAGAGGACCAAAAACAAAATCAAACCAAAAGAAGACCGTTATACAAATGCAAATCCCGCAACAATCCTTCAATACTCACTGGCGACAAGATTGTACTACAAGTTTTCTTAATCTATGTCATGCAACGAAGATGGATCCAGTTACAAACAATTAAAATACATGCAATCCACTTGTGACCAACAACAGTCATTACCTCTAACATGTATAATGACATGGACCAAGCAAAAGCAGATTACCAGACTTGAACCATCAAACCACATTACATTCTCTGCATAAAAGCATAGTAATCACAAAACCAAATCAAAAGAAGGTCCTACCACAACGATCCTGATTGGATTTTACTCATTAACCTACTTTAGAAACAAAACATGAGCTATGCTGCCTACTTGCTTTGGCTTAATGGCCATGGAGTGTTGGAGAGAGAGAGAGATGAACGAGTTGAGAAAAGGTTCAGCTCATAGATCATGTTTGCCAAAGCCTGTTGGGCCTCTGCCTCGAGATGGGGCTGGAAAGACTCTCCCATGGACTGTTGTCTATACTGGGAGCTACGAGACGATCTACTGCCCTATATATTACTTCAGTGTAGAGATAATCAATTGGGAAGTTGTTCCATCTCTAAGTACTAATTTGATATTTGAATTCAGTTTGGGTAAGTGTGAAAGTTAGAGTTGTTTTTTGAACTTCTTGCCTATTCTGGGGACAGAACTTGTTTAAGGGGGAAGAAAGTTACATCCATGTCCTGTATATAGGATTCGGCATAATCCTAGACCTGGATATCCAGTACTCGAATATACGAGATTATTAGTTAATTCATGTCATTCCAAACTAGGCTAGAAATGTAATTAATAAGCTTGTGAGGGCCCAAGTGCTCTAATTGGACCTTTTGCATAGTGATTGACAACTTTTGGTGCAAGAATAAGAGATCAAATGCGTTTGGCTTGGAATAGGGGATTCTATAGGAGATATTTCTCAGCTTTTGGGGCCTATATATCTTGTAGAAACTAGCCCTACTCCTCATTCAATTTTCCTATTTCCAAGAGCCATGATCCTCTCCTCTCTTGCATTCAGTCACCATGGCTTGAAGGTGTAGCGGTTAGGCATTTGACTATTCATTTGTTGCTGGTTGGGTAGACCTCCACTTGGTGATCCTTACACCAGGTAATTATAGTATTTCTTTTGTTGATTTATCCTTGAAGAATGACACTAGTTGTGAGAATTGTTGCTTTAATACTTTATGCCCCCCATGACCTCATTCATATGAATGGGATCGTTGGACGCCAAGCTTTGACTGTTCTTTTTGATGATGGTTTCACACATAACTTTATAAAATGCTAAACTGATGCAAAAACTCAAGGCGGCCACCACGCCAAGTAATCACTTGTATGTGGTGAAAATGGC
This sequence comes from Diphasiastrum complanatum, assembly GCA_029204225.1. Lineage (NCBI taxonomy): Eukaryota > Viridiplantae > Streptophyta > Lycopodiopsida > Lycopodiales > Lycopodiaceae > Diphasiastrum > Diphasiastrum complanatum. Next base: position 34,726 of record MU832908.1, on the reverse strand, counting down.
ATCCTCCTTTGGATTGATCGTGAGGTAAAGTGGGCATGAAGAACCGATAGTAGTAACGATAGTTTGAGACGTTACCTTGTTGTTAGATTCGAACGTCTTCTGAAGAGTGTCGAGTCAATAGTTCGTCGACTGTTGACTGTCGAAGAATAGTCGAATTGTTGAAAGATTTGCTAACGGTGTATATTGTCGAAGATGACTCTGGTCGACTTGCAATAGTGTCGTGAATCCTATCTCGAACTTGTGTGTAAATCTGCAGGTTCTTCAACTGTAACATGTTACCGACTAAATAATTAGGTCTACGACTCTGTCATAGATACCTGAAAGAAATAGTTGGTAGCAAATACAATGCTAGATCGGATGGGTGAAGTGGAATTGAAATTTCAACAGGGAGGAGACCTAGATGATAAAAAGTCAACATCAAGGTATGTTTTCATCATGGCAGGAGCGGTAATCAGGTGGGCTAGCACTAAGCAAAATACAATGGCACTATCAACCATGGAAGCAGAATTTTCACCAAATGCTATTGACCGTAGATAACCAGACTTGAAGCATCCAATTATTGATTCACCATGCAAAAGCAAATTTAGTGCAAAATCAAACCAGACTTGAAGCATCCACTACTTATATTGAGCATGCAAAAGTAGAATAATGGCAAAGTCAAAGCAATTTGCAGCATTTGGTAGTTAATATCGCCCATCCAAAAGTAGATTGATAGCAAATCAAACCACATATTAATTCACTGTGCAAAAGAGGACCAAAAACAAAATCAAACCAAAAGAAGACCGTTATACAAATGCAAATCCCGCAACAATCCTTCAATACTCACTGGCGACAAGATTGTACTACAAGTTTTCTTAATCTATGTCATGCAACGAAGATGGATCCAGTTACAAACAATTAAAATACATGCAATCCACTTGTGACCAACAACAGTCATTACCTCTAACATGTATAATGACATGGACCAAGCAAAAGCAGATTACCAGACTTGAACCATCAAACCACATTACATTCTCTGCATAAAAGCATAGTAATCACAAAACCAAATCAAAAGAAGGTCCTACCACAACGATCCTGATTGGATTTTACTCATTAACCTACTTTAGAAACAAAACATGAGCTATGCTGCCTACTTGCTTTGGCTTAATGGCCATGGAGTGTTGGAGAGAGAGAGAGATGAACGAGTTGAGAAAAGGTGTGGTATGTTAGAAACGAAAAATAAGCTCAAAGAGGTAAGATGAACACGAACGAGAAACGAACTCGAATAGACTATGTTCGTGCGCAGCGGAACGAGCTATACGACTCTCTCCGTAAGCATGATTATGTCTATCAGAACGAACAAAACGGTAGTGATGGGAATCATAGTCGTTCTTGATTACGTAGCCAAACTTTAATAAATGAATGAATCTCCAGAAGAATGGTTTGTCGCAAATAGTAAGACAAACTATTCGTCGCAAATGATTCGCGAAGAGCTAGACGATGCTTAGAATGATTCGCGAAAGACAAGACTAAATGTTAGTCGTCTATTACCAGAAAGAACAACTAGAAAGATCAGACAGAATGAATGATAAGCATAGCAATATTAACACAGATCTGAACGCAGAACAAAGAACTGTATCAGATTAAGTATATCATGTATACATGTCAATAATGCGGTAGAGCATAAGACAATAGCGGACGAAACCGCGTGCCCTACGAAACTTATACAATCTGTAAAGGAATAAAACCTTATTGCTGACCATCAAGAATCAATGTGCAAGGCATCTACTTCGTGTCATTCATCAACTCATCAACTCATTCACTCATTAACTCATTCGTCTGAATACACAAATGGTATCCAGTATATATACATTATATTACAGGTGTGCAGATGTGGAAAGTACAGAGTGGATGTGTTGTTTGTAAGAGATCGTGGGTGGCTGCAGTCGTTGTCCAATCTGTTAGTGCAGCTGCATGGGGTGAGCGTGAAAAGGGTGCGACGTCAGTCAGTGCTGAAGTGATCATTGGTGATGACAATGCAAAAAGTGCGTCACTCCTACGAGTAGCCTTAGGATTAGATTTACAAGGTGCCTTTGCTTTTAGGGCACCTTTGGCATTCTGTAAGATAGCATCCCCTTTTTGCCTGTCACTATAACGTGTGTAAAAACACAGTGTCGCGATTCTTTCGCCTTTTCTTCGTCTATGCGAATTTGCGTGTAAATATGCAGACTACGCGACAACGTTAGTAAATATGTAGCATGAATGGAGGCAGATTAAAATGGGATTTAAGGAGAGTAGAGGGAATAAATCCAACATGGAGCATTGAAGATTAGCAAAGGCATTCGAACGAACACAGTTAGCCACAGACAAGGGACAGAGAGGTTGCTTTGTAATACTTTGGTAGAGTTTCCTAGGACGTTGAGATAACAACCACCTTCAAAGATGTTACATCTATGCCTCGACCCTCACCCTTCTTTTATAATAAAAGAATAACTTTTTTGTGCTTTTACATTTGGGAATCATTATTCATGTAGAGTAAATCAAGACTCATGCATATTAAAGCACCAATCATGCATAATAAAGCAAATGCTTTTTTGGCCTCACGAATCATTCATGCATTCCTAACATTTTTTCACATGGGAACAAATGCTTTTTTGGCCTCATCAATTGTTCATGCCTTTTTTTACATGGGAACACATGCATTCCTAACATTTGTACACGGAACAAATGCATGCTACTTTAGCCCTCAATCAAGGTTCAAGTCTTTAAATTTTAGGATATTGTCTTAAATTTCCATACTCCATTTACCCACCTCAACACATACTATTGCAAAGCAAACTTTGCAAGGCAAAGCCAAAAATAGTGAAAGGATTTGGATCAGACCGGCTCGATGCTTGCCATGTGTAACCCAGCCACTAATTGATATTCTTTAGCAGTGTTGGACTGACATGGCAGATCAACGGCGCATGGTGGCAGCAAAAGGAAAGAGTGCAATCACGAGGATCTCGTTTCACCAATATTAAGATATTTCTACTGCTTAATCTTTTCTCCTTCTTCCATATGTGAACATAATTTGTTGATGGATTCAGAGATCGGAGGAGTCTCCTGGTTCACTGGTTTTCGAGGGTGAATTGGCTTGCTGCTACAACTATTACTTGCGTTTTTCTGTGAAGTATGTAAGTGGGCTCAATTATTTTCATCATGATTTGGTCATGCTATTGATACCTTCCTTGCCTTCTGCCCATGCAACTCCTAAGTCAGCCAATTCTGCATTTGAGTGGTGCAAATTTGCAGCTTCAGATGTGGAAAATATCAAAATTTAGCCTTAAAACAAGCAAGAGCATGCTTCTACTTCCTTACAGCTTGACGCTTTTTTATTGATAGCGATTCGTCACACGTTTCTTTGAAATTCTTCCGTCTGTCGTCAGCTCGAGTACTAATCTGTAAATAGTAGATAGGAATTCTTATTACGAACAGATCATTTAGCCTTGCAGAAATGAATAGAGAGCTACATTTATCTGCTAGCATCTGATTGATCATCAATCCAACTAATCTTACAAGTCAAAGCTATACCTCCACTGCATAATGCTATCTTGCTCTTGTTTACCACATCAAGGAATGTATTTCATGGGATATATTTTGCAAAGCCTGCAAAACCTTTGATTTGATAGCTTGTGGGCTTAATTAATGTGTTCTGGAAATATGAAACTGAAATAAATCAAAATTTTCAACAGAATAACTTGTTATACTGATCAAAGAATTTTGGATCACCTAGTGTACAAACCTCTGAATATTTTAAACTGAGAACGGTGAAGCTTTTTGTATTCAGCAATTGAGTGCAACTTTTAGAATTCGTTTCAATATGCTTCTGCAAATGTGCTAGACAACAGCGGTTCGTTCAATAATTTTCTGTTCAACAAGAGTGATGCACTAAAAATCTTTGGAGAGGTGATTTCATGTTTCCATTTTAAAGTCATGAATGTGTAGTAGAAATGGGTATGATGTTGCCGTCGTACCCTGGTTACTTGAGAGCCTACAGCAGCAATTTCTTTCTCTACTAGAAACAACCTTTTAACATATGAGCATTCTTAAGCCTGTTCTTGGCTGCAGATGGTAGTAGAAGTTGTTATTCATTTAATATCACTGCATTCATTGCCTTATCTCTGACATGTGACTGCTTTCTTCCGCAGTATTTTTGCTTGTTAAGTTTGGTGGGATGTGTGGCTGTTAAATGGTGCTTTGCAGTATGATCTTTATTTGATATAGTCTAAACAAGTGCTATCAATGACAAGGTTACATGTGGCCGCTGATCGTTTCGACTTTCCTGTTTCAATCGAATGCAATTTAGGTTGCTTCAATAACATGAATAGCAGTTTTTGCGAAGCGAAAATAGCTGACTATTACGATCTGTTTCCAGCGAAAGGTTTCGATGGGGATCCAGGTGGTGGAGGTTCGGTCTGTCTCAACAGTTCTGCCAGCCAAACCAACACCCCCCACAGATAGATACTTTCTTTCAAACCTTGACCAAGTCTTTTCTGGGCAATGGTACATGAACACGGTCTATTACTTTCCTCCTCCAGAGATCTCTGATCCTCAAAAGCTTGTGGACAGTTTGAAGGAATCCCTTTCCAAAACCTTAGTGCACTATCCAGTGTTGTCAGGGAGGATTAAAACTGGCGAGGATGGCAGACTTGAGGTAGATTTTAATGATGAAGGTGTTCCTTTTAAAGAAGCCCATGTTCGTGCGAGGTTTGATGATTGGGAAGACATTAAAGACTGTCCCTTTGAGCTGGAACTTAATACAGAGGGTACAACTATCTCTGACTATAGCATATCTCCACTCTTGAGGATCCAGGTGCATTGATGTTGTTTACAATTGACAGCAAGCATGTTAAGCCTTTTTCCATAAAATCAGGCTATTTAAACATCTTTGAAGGTTTAGTATGCTAATACTGTCTGCGTTTGTGTCTGGTCAGATTAACATTTTTCGCTGTGGAGGTATTGCTGTGGGTTTCAGCTGGGCACATGCCATTGCTGATGGGTGGGCAGCTACAGAGTTTGTGAAGGCCTGGTCAGAAGTCCATCAAACCATTCCCATTTCTAAACCCCCTCACTTTGTTTCCACCCTACTAGAGGCCCGCAATCCGCCGCAAGTGACGCACTCGACGAAGGATTACCTCTCCACAGAGAAATTAGTGGATTCAGCTAGTGTTAACAACCAAATTCCTGAAGGAACACCCTCATATCAGACCATTGTTTTTCGATTGAGTACTCACCAAGTCGATGATCTGATCGACGAGGTCCAGGGAGGTCCATGGAAGTATGGAACGGTAACAGCATTTGAAGCAGTGGCTGCATTTACGTGGAAGGTGATGACAGAGGCCAGGGATCTACCTGACTCTATGATCACCAAATATGTATACCCAATAAGCTGCCGACAGCGCTGGGAACCACAGCTTCCTGATGGCTATTTTGGTAATGCAGCTCATATGTCATGCTTACCTCTAAAGGCAGGTGACATAAAGAAAAATCACATCTCATACACTGCTAAGGTCATACATGATGACATTGCTCAAACAGACACAAAGTACCTCAAATCTGCCATGGATTGGATGCAAATTGAACTGGGAAAAGGAAGAGATATTGGTTTTAACTGTGACTACTACTCAGGTGCAGATGTGCAGAGTACTAGCTTTATTCATTTTCCAATTTATGAGACAGACTTTGGGTGGGGTAAGCCCTTATACTACTCATTTCCAATTCAGGATTTGTTTGGAGATGGACTTGCATTGGTGTTGCCTGCACCCGAGAGTGGTCGGAGTAGATGTGTGCCAATTTCCATGCAGCAGGAACACATGAAGAGGTTGTTTGAGAATGAGCTATTCCTTAAATTCCAGCCCAATCTGAAAAATTACGAATACTGCACTAAACGATTCACTCTACCAGCTTGAATTTTCAATCTTCTTTCTATGCAATATTGGCTTTTGAATCGATTGAAGCAGGGAAATATACATTCTCCAAGTGGCATTTGTTGTGTGTACTTAATGAAATTGCTCATATTCCTATGGCTGATTTCTCTGTTGAGACAAGATGCTAGATTGAGAATTCAGACGTTGGAAACAAGATTAGTGGTCTAATTCCGTTCTAAAACTTTAGTTTTTGTTTCTATCATACTGCAAATTCAGGCATGGATGCTGAAGCTCTTTTGAAAAAAAATCAAAAAGCCTTGTTAGCTGTCAGTTTTTGTTCTCTAAACAGTTTGAATGCGTTGGCATACTGGTGATGTATGACTGAAATTTATGATGGCAAAGTAGTGAATAGAGCCCTCATTTACTATAGTCATCAAAAATCTTTTGGAAATAATGGCATGCTTGATGTTTTATTAGACCTATAGCAGCAATATGAAGAGTATGTATGGAAATTTTACCCTTGAAGCTGCCCAGCATCTTAGAAACAAGGACTCCACATGAGAATAATTTGGCCCTGTACCAATATCTATCCCAACGTGTGCTCCTTTTAGAAAGTGCCATGTGTCTAGTGCTCTTTCTTATCCCATATCCCATATCAAGCAATAAGCAGAACGTAATGGCAAGTGCTTAGGTTTTGTGAGTATTTTGGAGGTGACTCCGGGAGCATAATATGCATCCCCGACTCTCTCTTTACTCCCTCTCTCCACCTTCTCACTTGGCACTACCTTGTGGAAGGCCCGAAGGCCTTGAGCCCGTGCAGGTTGTGGCCCTGCCCTCAAGCAAGCGCCCTCCCTGCACGAAAGGACCTTGGATGGGGCCTTCCACCCCCCAAACACTTCAAAAAGTAGAGAAATGTATGAGACTTCAGAAACTTTATTCAAATCTGGAAAGCAATGCTTACAAAGCCAGCCCACGCAAGAGCTTGAAGAGGTAGATGGCCTCGGTCTCTTGCAATCACAATATAGATAACGAACGGAGCACTTAAACAAGCGCCATGCCACATGTCAGTTAACAATTTGAGGTGTTTATTGTCGTGAATACATTTTTTGCTCGGCTACCCTTTTGGCCATCCTCCTCCCCTTTCAACTGCACACTTCCCCACCTTTCAAGTGCGCCTCACCTACTACCTTCACAAAAAATGCAAAATTTGCCCTTCAGGCTTTCACCGTCACTCGATAAACTTTGGCACTTAAAAAAAAACTGGATTGCATGCAATTATTACACATGAATATGGGGTGCACAGGATTGCACACAATTAGCTTTCAATTGATTACAAATTAATATGGGTGCATTTGATTGCATACAATTAGCTTTCAATCAATTACAAATTAATATGCAGTGTCAAGTTAGAGGAAGCCATAAATCTTATGTAATTAATTAAACATAAGATTATGAAAATGCAAAGTCTCGAATCCATATACAGTTTATTAAACATAACTTTAAAGAAACATTTAGCATCTATAGTGAAATTAAGTTGTTTGGCATCTATATTAAAAAATGCAACAAGCCCTAAGAAATGTGATCTTGACATGCTATTTCAACATCCAATACAAATCGTTCTTCAAAATTGAGCATCGAGCAACAAACTTACAAATACGTAAAACTTCAAAATGAAAACCCAATAATGACTTCCATACATAAAAAACAACATACTTATGCTAGAGTGACATGGGGATTGCAATGCCAGCATAGCTTCGACCTTAGCCACATTTGATTGTGTGCCTGCCCTTGTTCCCTACCTTTTTACTTTGAAATTTCTACTCAATAAAAAGACAATAAGATGGATGCAAATTAAAGTTTGAATCTTGTATCTTTGTAAACACTCTATTTCATGCCTCCAAGCAATTCGTGGCCCATCATAGATATGCACATTCACATCGTTAAAAGAAAGCCTTGTAGATCATCCCTTGTAGGAGTCACTCCATTGACACCAAAAAGTAGAATTTACAAGGCTAAGACAAGATGACTTGTACTTCAGAGTGCTGCAAGCAATATTACAAATAGTCATGATTGACTATTAAAAATATGTAACACAAGTAGTTCATTGTACGTGACCGCAAAAAGCTTATAAATGTATTTTTGAATCACTCAAGTGTTTAACATTTACCTATACCAATAAGACTCTAAGAGTCTAACATTTGCATAAGTTGCCACTACAATTGCATATCACTATCCATTTTATGTTTATGTTGTCAAGAACAAATATATATTTTATGATTTATAGACGCTTCCTCGAACTAACTCAACCATATCAATAAAACTTAGATATATTGATTGTGTATGAACATATCATAGTAACTTCTAATCTCAACGATAACAAATTCTCTCACGTCATACATTGCAAATTTAATTTAGCACTCATTGCAAAATAAGCATTATGTCTGCAAAATTTCATTAAGAGATTTCCACTATCAACACAATGCCATTGCTAACGCCATGTCTAAATCTAATTTAGCTTATTTAGTTTTGTTTCTTCTACCGAGCTTCATACATTACGCCTTGTGTTCTTTCATCAAGCACAATATAATATGGCTCTTTGGCTTGGTTTTGTGGTGACAAACTATCAAGGTAGAGAACTGGGCCAAATCCTTGTTAGTGTAGTCATTTTTAACAAAGTCTTACATCTTTATCCTTATTGCAATATAATATACTAATGCCAACTATGCATCCTTGAAGTTAAGGCTAGGTAAGGCTTAGAAGTCCCTTTTCAATCACACATCTTCCATCACAACAACAAAAAAACAATCTCAAACATTGGTGAACACATGCTCCAATAAGTGAGTCCAAGCCTAATAGCTTGAGAACATATGAAGCCAAGGATTCCATAGAGCTAAACTTGTAGCTCTCAATGATAGAACGAGGATGAACAAAATCTCACATTGAACCCAAATGTAGGGCATGAAAGAGCTTATCTATAACATAACTCTCAGTCATTGTTTTTTCAATTGCTAACACAACTTGTAATATGACATGTGGCCAATGAGGGTGCCCATAACTCGTGATTCGAAGCGGGGAAGCACACTTTGGGGTTTAGGCTTTGGAGGTATACCCTTTAGATCTTTGCATGACCATGCAAAACAGTATGGACTGGTCCTTCAAAGACTTGTTCCTTAGCTTCATGTTCCTTGTCAAAGGCTCTCGTTGTGCTTTTGGTGGCATAATTATCATCCAATGTCTTTGCATTTTATATGCTCCTCCTGCCTTACTCTTACCTGCACCAGAGAAATTGTTTTAGTTAATATATATTTTGAAACTGATTCAGTTAGAGATCTAAAAAAAGAACATTTTCATATGGCATAACGTACTTTTACACCATTCAACCAAAATTGATAGTACTGAGGTAGATCGAATTGCAACATGTCCAGTTCTGATCGAATGTGATTGAGACACCAATCTTCCTCGACCTCAACCATTGCAAGAATGTTCTCATTTCTTTTCATTGTTATTTGAAGTTGCTCTTGAGGGCTTATTCCAAAATCTTGATCAAGTGGCCCCCAAACATTTTTGCATTTAATCCATCTTCTATAATACAGCAGCAAAGTGAGCATTTGTTTTTCGATGTGATATCTAAATGTCATTGATGAATAACATACTCTGCACTCAACTTGCTGATTTTGTTTCGTATCCCAACCATCATCCAACAACTCGACGATTATTTCAGCACTCAAACATTGTTTTCGTTCTCCGAACATTGCATTTGGAAAAAAAATCAACAAAAATAGTAAAAGGTAGATACCAACTTAATCTATTATTCTTTGATCCAGTGCTAAATTTTAATATACTTTGAATATTAATATATAATCTAGATCAAAAACTTTCTGAAATTGTTGCATCAGGAGAAATCTATTCCTCACTCAAAAAATCTGGTAGAGGATATGGCTCTAATCTACCAACTAAACCATTTTTATTAGGAAAATAGGTGTGATCATAAAAGAAAACTCCTGACTCTAAAAGTGATTTGGGAGAACGACCTTTATATTGTAAAATACTGATATCCGAATGTATGACATTGGTTATTCCTGCAATCGATTGAACTGTTTCCCATTCAACGAAATTTGATGGATACAAATCTGCAAAACCAACAAAAATATCACAAGAAAAATATAATTTAATGAAAATTCTAACTCTAAATAAATTGAATCTAAAAACTTACAATTGCATTTTCTTCTATCATTTGGATTCAAATCATGAATGTTGAGCTCATTGTGAAGATAAGCATGCTGAACTAAAACTTCCGTGATAGATTGACCGATAGGTGATACTTTGAAATCCATTATCCTGCCTTTCCAAGAGCTTCTATATATGTTATCCGATCTTTTTCTTTTCCAAAATGATCCTTTTGCAGAGGGATGCATCAAGATCCATTGATATTTTCGATATATTCTTGGTATCCATTGATCTTCTGCATTTTTTTCATTGCAAATTTTCGTCCGTCAACCACTGTTACAGTTCGTCACAGATGGACACCATTCATTGGGACACATAAGCGTTGAAAGCGTGCGAAGTCAAAAACAACATCTTGACAAAGGGCCCATTTTGAGTTCTAATATCCCCTAATGTACGTTCATTCACCCACAGATCTACAGAGCATACATACACACTGTCTGGTCTCACCTGGATCCATCACGAGTTAAGCTTCAGTTCTATCACACTCACTTTCTTTACCTTGATGCTTCAGGACTTCCCGTCAGACTGAGTTATCTCTCTCAGGCGCTATCTTTTGGCTTGCGCTACCGCATTGGTCAGCTTCAGGTCTCTTCTCATCAGCTCGCTATTGAGACAAGCAGATACATAGACACACCACGACCCTTACGGATCTGTCAGTGTTGTATACTACATGAGGTTGATGATGAGTCTCACTTTATTTTCAGATGCCCAGCTTACTATGAGATTAGAGGTAGATACCATTGTCTCTATCGGGACATTCCACTCACACTTGGGTCCTTCTTTGCCTATCCAAATGTGAGATGTGTTGGTTTGCTATTACGACAGATGTTCTCGTTGAGATTTCCTCTTCTGTTAGATGATAGGATGTTGACCACAACCAGCCACATATTACACTTTTCTTTCAGAAAAGAGTAAGGGATGATACTTCAAACAATGAGATTGGCATTCCAACTGATGACCAAAGCTCCCCAACATCTTTCTCGACCTTCCAGATCTAGAGTTCGTGCCTCATGCCAGATCACATAGTTTCTCTCTCTCAGTTAGTAAGTTTTATTCCTCCGCGTAGCTAGTGGTTAAGGTATTGCTTTTGTACCCTCACCATAGCTGGAGGTTAAGCTTTGGTTTTATTTCCGGTTTATTTCTATTTTATTCTATGTTTTTAGCTTATGCATGGACAATGCTCCTTTCTGATGTACTTTTTCTTTGTCTTATGTCTTGTGCACTCTGTAGACATTAATATATTCTATTCTATTCTATTCTATTCTCTCTCTCTCTCTCTCTCTCTCTCTCTCTCTCTCTCTCTCTCTCTCTCTCTCTCTCTCTCTCTCTCTCTCTCTCTCTCTCTCTCTCTCTCTCTCTCAAGCACTGTTGGGCACTGTGCATTGTGACGCTACTTTTTGCTGCATTAAGCCTGGGCACTTCTGGCTGCTGTCATCTGATGGCTGCTAGGCACTGGCCTTGTCTGATGGCACCCTCCATTGCTTCACTTCTATCTGCCCTGCTCTTCGCTATACTTTATAATCATCGCTGCTTATCAGTTCCTCTGATTATAGAGTCATATTTTCTACAGATCTATAATGCCTCACCATAAAGAGGCTTTTATCTTAGTCAACCATCTGTTTCTGCTTCCAACACTGCTTCATCTTCTTCATGTGCTTCATTATCTTTTTCCATTTCAGACCCACCTTTTCCTTCTATGCTAGTGGCAATCCCTATCTATCTATTAGTCAACCATCTGTTTCTACTTCCAACACTGCTTCATCTTCTTCATGTGCTGCATTATCTTCTTCCATTTCAGACCCACCTTTTCCTTCTATGTTAGTGGCAATCCCTATCTATCCGTTAGATCCTATTCTTGTTAATATTGCATCCATTATAGCCTTTCCTTTGACCCCGGTACCCCAGAAGCAGAAGCATCTTTGCCTCCATCCTTTATGATCTCTATCATTCATGCAGATCAACTATGATCATATGAATACCTTAACAACCATCAAGAAAGACTTGTTTCTCTCGAATCTATAATCCATGCTATGTAATCGCACCTTCAAAAGTTGGATACATCTATTGATGATCTCAAGAAACAAGTTGCAGTTATCAAAAGTGAAGCTTCTTCTCACTCGACTACTGCTAAGATCCAACAGTTTGAAAATCAAGTGGAAGAGCATCATACTGTTGTCCAAACTTGGGCAGATGTACTTAAAGGTTCAAATACTGCTATTCTTCCATCTCCACCTTCATTTTATCTCAGCTACGTTCATCGAGAGCCATCTGCGAGAGCATGAAGCTGTTACTGTTCGAGTCAGAGATATTATGAATTCCTAGGATGATGTTGGTGAAGCTAAGAAGTTTTTGAAAGAGAGTCTTCAGCACCATAACAAAGGTATGGATACTATGTGGGTGCCTAAGAAGGATCCAGATACTCGTCATACGCTTCACATTTGTATCTCAACATCCATGAAGTGCTAGGTAAGAGATCAATACTGCGGGATATCAAGATATATCGGACCTTACTTTCATTCGGATTCAAAAACGGAAATAGGCAAGACATGAGGCTTTAACAAATGAAAAATGGATGATTTACATGGATGGTATTATTCGATTTGTAGATGGTAACCCATTGCTATTAATGAAAATTTGATTGAGATATCTAAGATTGTTCAGAGTTAGAGTTAGAGTTAGAGAACTAAAGAGATGTCTAGTTGAACTTGTAAATGGTCTGCGTACCATAGAATCCTAGCCATTATTCTCTTTTTAGTTAGATCTTTTTGTCAATTCTGCTAGTTGACGACATCAATCCGTCTAGTTTCCATCCTTTTGATGTACTGATCACTCTTATATGCCTTATCACATGAAAAAGACATTAATAAAGCTTCTCTCTCTCTCTCTCTCTCTCTCTCTCTCTCTCTCTCTCTCTCTCTCTCTCTCTCTCTCTCTCTCTCTCTCTCTCTCTCTCTCTCCCTCCCTCCATGAAGATGAAGTGGAGGCCAAATCTCCACCTTTGTTTTCCTTGCTAGTCTTCTTCTCGGAGAAGGCAAAGGAAAAGTTTGAGGAGGCATTGATTGTGGTAAAAGAGATTGGTGAGCCATTTGTTGTAACTAAAAGTACCATTGAAGCTTCTTTGCAAGATTCAACACCCATATATGAAGCTACCATTGTTGTGAGTAACGTTTCTATCAAGGTTCCTTGTCTTTTTCCTTGATTTTGGTGAATATAACCTTTTCTCCGTCACTATGAAACTCTATGTTGCCAAAACAGTGAAGCAAAAAGTCTTTCCTACAATATTTGGTCACCAAGGCTCCTTGCAAATCTTCAATGGATGAGAGTTGGCCAAAGATGACATCACCATGAGATTGCATAAGGTTAGCATACGTTCTAAATCATCATAACAATTTAGACTAACTCACTATCCTTCATCCAATCTAATGCAAAACAACTCTCAATAAGTCCTTAAGTCTTAATACAAATGATTGAGCAATCTATCTTTTCTTTTGAGTTAAAGACTTTGGCTTCTCAAAGTGAATAATTTAGTTGTATTATCTAACTCAAAGATGGCTTGCAAGGTTTTCCAAGCCTTTTGGGCCAAGGTACAAGCATCCAACTTCTTAAGCAATTCATTGGAGATGATCATCTTCAAACAAGGTGAAGCAATTTTGGACCTCTTGTCATCCTTGCATAACTTTTGAGGATTAAGAGGTCCCTCATCGTTATATATAAATTAGATCCTATACTACAAGAATTGACTCCATTTTCACATTCCATAAAGAATAACAAAATAAAGTTAACACCTCAATAGATTATGACAAAAAGCTAGTAACAGAAGACATTTTTTTTTGAAAGCACAAAAAGTAAGATGGATCGATAATTAGTCCTAGTATTCCAAAAAATAGGAACCTTAATTGAATGTCCTCTATCAATTTAGCAAGATAATTGGAGATACTCATTCGATCGACTACGACAAAAAGTCACCTTGCTTAAAACTTAAAAAGATTTGATGGCAAAATAACCTATCTAGATCGAATAGTTTATCGAAATGTTTGAAGTAGGAAAAATTGAATCTAATAGCTTTGAACACTCACAAATGCGTACATACTCCAATGGAGTTGGATTAGATCAATCAATATGATTAAAAACAAACTATCCATCAATTTTTCACAAAAGAAGCAAAAAAACATGCTAGCATGGCAGTTTTAGCAATCTCAATGCAGCAAATAAAACACTTCTAAAAAAAATCCTAAATACTCTATTTTTTAGTAACTAGAGGTGCTACTGTGTAACAATTATTCAAGAAATAATAAATCATGATTTGATTATATCAAAAATCACTCTCTTCAACATAAGGCTCCAAGCCTCAACCTTTTGTTTTGAGATCTCAATAATGCAAATGAAGAGAGAAGAGAACCAGGAATCAATCCTTAAGGGAAAATCTTTAAGTTGGATTTGAGAGGAGATGAGAAAATATGCCAATCCCAGCTTGGTGGTCAATTTTGGGATCCATTGGATCTTGGCACTTAGTGAGACACTTAGTGTACAAAACTTTCACATTGGGTCCCTTTCTAACTCCTGGTTCACTGATAAGCTTCAGAGGCTTTGCTTGCCAAATGTAGAATTTGTATCTTAGAAGAGTAAGGTGGTACCGGATGGGAGCAACGACAAACACTTTGACTTGATGCTTTCAACCACTTGACTCCACCAAACCAACCAGCATAGCACAAACACCAATATGTCAATCAACATTGGCTTCATGAGACGGGTGTCTTTAGAGAATAACTCGACTTAGACATATGTCTCAAGCAATGGAAGCCCACCATCGATCCTTCATCGAATTGGAATTAAGAATAAGCCAACAAACACCCAAACAAGCTAACCAACTTCACAAATTCAAAAACTTTGGCCTTGAAACTTGTAACTCAATTTACTAAAGCCTTTGAAGGTCATCATTGGGAGTCGCTTAACACGCATTTATACTCACCTGTGTTGTCCCAAATTTTCTAGTGATGAACTAAACCATCCAATTTCAACACTGATGTAATTCAGAAAAAATGTGGAATGTCAATGAGGGGTTTTTCACCTTTCTCTTAAGATGTTTGTAAAATATTGTTATAGTTGATAAAAAGACCTCAAATGAAAACAATGTGCATGATGCACTAGGGTACACATTACACATAAAAATATGCACCAGAGTACACATTAATGCTTCATTTGGCAGGATCGAGTCTGGTGGATCCCGCAGCTTCAGAAGGCAATTGATTTAAGAAATGAAATGATATTTTTGTAACATTGGAAGTCTAGAATGATAGCATCCAAACTGTGCTTAATGATCAATAAATTGCAACCAGGATCGGGATTGCTCACCTAAAGATTAATATCAGGATCGCTCACCTTGACAATCTTTTTGCCCACATTTTTGCCACGCAAAACATCTAGCATAGCAGTTGGAGCATTTTCAAGGCCTTCAGTAACATCTTCAATGTATACGACCTTCTTTTCTTTCAACAGAACACCCACTTTCTCAGTCACTTCAGGGTACAGATGTGAGAAATCTGTTGCAAGGAAACCTTGCATTTTTGCACGCTTAGGTATCAATTGGATCAGATTTTGTATGGCATATGGTTCTGCACTTTCGTAACGTGATATCATTCCGCAAACAGCTATTCGAGCAAAAACATTAATATTATTCAATACTGCGTCCAGCATCTTCCCTCCAACATTTTCAAAGTATATGTCAATACCATTAGGGAAGTACCTATTCAAGAGGAAAAAGTTTTAAGTTATCTCTCACACCGCATATATGGAAGATCATCAACTTAGCATCATCATAATATCCAGAGAAGAGATGTGATATCTCATCCCTAAAGTATCTAAGATCACAATAATAACTTCAGTGAAGTGGCATGAACATCCTTATTATTGGAAAGTAAAGACACCTTAAAAGCTTACGTGATCAATCAACCAACTTACTTCTTGAGGGCGGCATCCAGATCTGTTTGTTCACGGTAGTTGAATGCTTCATCAAAACCGAAAGTACTTTTTAGCAAGTCCACCTATAGTAGAAGTGTCAGTTTATAATGAAAGAAAAATGAAAATATTTATGTGAATAATAATTTTGTTAGTTATTTCTTATTTTTGCCTTGCGAGTTGGAGGTAGCTTCCACTCAGCATACAAGACAAGTTCTTTGTGCCAGAAAGTGGGGATTATATTTGACAGAACTGAGGGCAGGTAAGTAGTACCTCTTCAACAGTTTAAGCAAAATGAGAAGCTAAAAAAATTCAAAAACCTAAAACTTCTCGAACATCAATTTAGAAAGGCAGAGGTCTTTATTATGTCAACAAACCTCACAACTGTTAGAAGTATATAAGCTTCACATCTGAGCAGAGGGATATATTACAGGCAGATGTAGGCTCAGTTAAAAATATGGTTCTTAAAGTAAAACACAAAGGATATGTCGCTTCATCAACAATCATGGGTTATAGCACTATGTAAGCAGACTGTCTGTCCTTTTGGAAATAACATTAGTTACGGTTCATGCTGGTGTCTCTCTCTCTCTCTCTGCCCTCTGACTGCCTCCCTACGCAGATGTGACGGACCAAGGCTTGCAGCACTTTTTTGATCACTTTGAAGTAATCATCAAATATCCAGGTTTGTTATTAAGAGAAATGTAAACTCTTGTTAAGATCATCACAAAGTGTAACCAAACAACTGTGATGCCCAATCGAAAAGAAGGTTTGATGGATGTAGAAAAGTGGGTCCCAAACCCTCTATGGCAGAAATGTGCTGAGGTCCAAGTTACCGGCGAATGACTAAACATAACACACATAGAGATACGTCAAATGAAAGAGCGACCTGAATATAGAGCAATAACTGAATGACAACATCCACGAGTGTAATAATGATCTAACATAGATGTAGTATGAAAGTTAAACAGAATATGCAGCTACTCTCATCCAAGCAACCTATCTCTAGACAATCACCCAACTAATAATGAGGCCTAATGGCTCATTTAAATTGTCCAAGGAACCATGAAATAGGGCTAGGTATGCACCCATATGGGCCTAATTGTGGAGACATGATCAATAATGTTGATAATAATTGTCATTAGCAAATGGAAAGTCCTAAGGGCACAAATCATATTGGTCTAGATCTCCACCTTGCTAAATAGGAAATAATGATGCTTATAGGAAAAATTCATCTTGTAAATTTAACAATCTACATAATCTGATAACTCCTACTTCATCTCATTTTTGTGTCAGATGAGCTAGAGTTTTATTTTTTAATAGTTATATGAAGTCTTTAGGAGCTTTGGAGAGGTCAAATAACTAGAAACACAGGGAAGGTTGGATACAATAATTTTTCTTACTATGTTGGCAGCTGCAAGAGGCATGCAGGATAGAGCTCTAGGCCTCTAGCCTACTGTCATGTGCAGTAGTTAGTCACTTCCCAATGAAGTAAACGCCACAAATAGTTATGTTAATTATATGCACGTATCCACAATTGATAAAATTAGGGTGGTTTTAGACTAGCGGCAAGTCCCTTTGCCTGACCCTTTGACTTGCCACCCATTTTTTGAATTTTGGCAAGTGAATTGATGGCACCTTCTTTTCAAACTTGGCTGGCAAGTCCCAAATGAAGGGCACAATCTGATTGGCCAGTTTGAATCCCTACCATCTGATTGATCCATTTTTGTTGAGTGGCCCCTAATAACTCAACATGTCGGGCAATGTCCCCAAGCCCAAAAAAAGGGCTTGAGTTGCTCCTACATGGCATGGGTTCCATGCCACCTCATTTGCCACATGGTGGCAACTCAAGCCAAGTCTAAAAGGGGGGCAAACCCATTTTCCCTCCATGGGCCCAAGAAGACTCCATTTTAAATTTGGGACTTGCTAGGCAATGTAGTCTGAAACCACCCATAATATGATTTACCTAAAGAGTTACCTTACGAAATATACATGTTACATATTTACGACAAAACAAAACACTAGTGACAACACATTTAATTTCACAAATCCAGTGCACAAAAAGGATCAACAAAGTAAACTAAATCGATGAAAAATCATTACAAAAAACAAAGCAAATTAGCTGAGGGTTAGGCTCACGCCTCAACATCTATGTCCAGTAGCTGCAATGACAGTTGCCACTGACGGAATGGCCACAGGTGAGTTTGTTGACCTGCTGATGGAATGGATATTTAGGGGGAAGCTTCTCCCCTAAAGTGGGTTGACAATCCTCTCATCTCTATTCCGTAGTGGGAACGCTGACCATATACAAATTTACTTCCTGTGTGGAGAATAGTAGCACCCAAGGACTGCATGAATAGCTAGCTGCCTTTACTTTTGCAGCTTAAGAACATATGTATCCTTAACATTAGTCCTATGTTGAAATGAAAATCACATCATCCTCATAATCCATGATCTTTCTGAAGAAGTTTCAACCAAGCATAAGATATTGTTGTGGAACACATTGAATAAACCTCACATACCTTTTCTTTGCTTCCAGCACTACCAACCACATAGCAACCCAAAAGCTTTGCAAACTGTCCAACAAGTTGGCCAACCGCCCCTGAAGCTGCTGATACAAATACATTGTCCCCTTCCTTTGGAGAACACACTTTATAAAATCCAGCATATGCTGTCAACCCTGGCATACCTGTACATAAAATAGCTATTAGCAATGTTTGAATATATTTAGACTTATAATATTTGAAATTACACTTTACTACTTTCTAGTTTGAGTGACATCACATAGGTTCACATATGTACACTTCCAGAATCTTTTATATACACTTGAAATATATGTTGCAGCCTTACATACCTGAGGGTTTATTATAAACATCGATGACAGTATTATACTATGTTCCCATATGTCTCATCTCATTATTTCAGTTCATAGTATTAGATATGTTCTTTCTTTCATACTGGTTTGGAGACGTTTCATACGCTCCCACTGTTACCACATACTTGACATGTACATTTCCTAGTCTTATATGCCTAGAAAAGATAGTAATAAAGCGCTCTCTCTCTCTCTCTCTCTCTCTCTCTCTCTCTCTCTCACGAGGAGACCTCATCCTCCTAGACAAAGTCAGCGACCACTAGCAGTCCTTCATGCTGCTGCCCGCAATACATCCTTTTATAGCATCAGCAGGACAAGATTGGATGATAGTGTCAAACCTTATTCATGACATTTAGCAGTATACATGCTCCCACATATTCCAGATATCATCACATCTATTTCAGTTCACAGCATTTAGATTTGTTATTTCTGTTATTGTTTTGGAGACATTTCATACGCTCCCATGGTTACCACATACTTGACATGTACATTTACTAGTCTTATATGCCTTTTGGCATGGAAAAGACATTAATAAAGCTCTCTCTCTCTCTCTCTCTCTCTCTCTCTCTCTCTCTCTCTCTCTCTCTCTCTCTCTCTACGGGCACATATACAAACACAAAAAAAAAAAAAAAACAGAAGGTTTGTGTTACGAGCTCGTAACCAGTGCCAAACCCTAGAGAACACAGATAGGTCAGATACCACAGTCAGGGTCGTGTCCAGTGTACATGACCAACAGGGCAAGACAGTGTGAGTAGTGTGCCCCAGCACGGTCCATAGCTATGGCGGGCCTAACACAGCCTAGGGACCCTGTCAGCAGGATAGGGCCCCCAGTTGGGTCCCGACGTGCAGTCGGCCACGTCAGTGCCACATGGCCGACACTTGGCAGTTGCATGCTACCAGTCCTCACACTGGGCTAGGAGGGGCTTACTCTATATCAGGGAGTAGGCAAGGTTGGGTGGATCAGTTAGTGTTTGCCCTACTGTGGTGTTAGGATCTATTACACTGGTATCAGAGCCATCTCCATCCTAGGGAGTTTAGGACAGCAGTAGAGAAAGCTATCAGAAGATAGGAAGTGTTTCTCAGATTCTCAGAGAGGAATAGAGGAGGAGGATCGCTGTAGGAGCAGCCTTCAAACTTCTGATTTCCACTGAGAAATCACAGTAGCAAGGAGTTAGATTCCAAGTGTAGGTAACTCGCTGAAAAAACAGCTGTTTCTCACTGAGTTCAGAGGATTCTCTATAGTTTTCCCAGCGAAATTAGAGTAGGAAGAAGCCAGCACCTCCATCGCTGTACAGTCAGAGACCTACATCCGATTTCCAGGGAAAAAGTCACTGGTTCTCAGCGAGTTGGAAGCCAAAAAAGAGGAGCAGGGCCAGCACTGCCAGTGCTTCTGAAAATCTGGTTTTTCAACAAGTTTTTGGGCCCCAACGTCAGAGATTTGGAGCAAGAGGATTCCTACCAGATCAGCGAGTAGGAGACTTCTGAAATTTCAGAACTCAGAAGGGTTTTTGGACTTCAGATTTGCCTTTTTGTGGACAAGTTGGATTGCAATCAGACCAGCGAGCTACTATCCTCAAAAAACCGGGAAATTTAGTACCGTTTTGAAGCCTCAAACTGGCATTTTTCGGAACAGCAGGTCTGAAATCTTGAGGAAAAGAGATGAAAGGGTTCCTCTTCATTCCTTCTTTGGAAGTACAGTCCTCAGAAACAGCTAAGTCATCTTTCCTTTCCCTTGTACAGTTGTAAATTAGTCTTTTAGACTTTTTTCCTTCAGAAGTTAAGGTAGCTCTCTTTCAGTTTCGAAGATGACCACTCCTCAGGGACCTGATCAACCCCAGGAGAGAGGCTTCGACGAACTTGAAACAGAAGCCTTGGCTTACAGAAAAGGGAAGGAACCTATGGAAGTAGAAGAACAGGAACAGTTCGCCGAAGAACTCGACGAACTGGTTACCAAGGAGCAGTTCCTCCAATTGGTAACAGAGGTGGATGAACTGAAACTGGCATTAGCCAATTTCAAGTCCAGTGTGGACGACTCGTTCGCTGAACTCAAAAACTTGATTTTGAGTTCCGCGAAAGGAAGCCTTCCCTCCACTTCTCAGTTATCCCCTTCTCCACTTCCATCAGTTTCGGGTGAGACTTTACGGTCTCACCCCAGTGTTTTTAAAGATTTAAAGCCTCCTACTTTTAATGGGGAAGAGAAGGATAGAAATGCAGATATTCTACAAACCTTCCTCAGCAAATGGAAGAACATTCATGCTCTTAAACAGACCCCTGACCATTTGCAAGCAATTGAGGCCAGTCTTTCTTTAGGGCCTATGGCCTATAAGTGGTGGTTAAATCTCCAGGAGACTGGGCAGACTCCCCGGTCATGGAAAGCTTTTGAAGAAGCTTTCCTAAGAGAATTTCTACCAGAGAATGAACTTGATAGAGCCTGGGAAGCCTGGGAAAGAACAGTAATGGACAAGTCCCTCATCCAATATATCTCGCAGTATCGAGAGGCAATTTTAAAGATTAAAAATATGGATGACTATCAAAAAATCAGAGGATTTGTCCGTGGCCTCAAAGATGAATATAAAGTAGAGGTCCAGAGAAACTCGCCTACTACCCTTGAGCAAGCTCTTAGATATGCTCAAATCTATGATGATTCAGTGGGTAGGAAGAGAGCGAGACAGCAACCACTTTCTGAGCAGCTTCCTCAGAAAGACTTTCAATTTAAAAAGAAATTTTTAAAAAGAAAGAAAGAAGATAAATTTAAAGGTGAAGCTCCTCAGAAACGCCCTTCACTCATACAGCCCTTAAAACCAGATGATTTTGAGAAAGCCAAACAAGAACGTTTGTGCTTTGTGTGTATGGGCAAGGGACACACAGTCAGACAGTGTCCCAAGGGGCCTTTCACTAAAAAAGATAAGAAAGATAAAAAACAAGTTCATCTTGTTCAGACTGTATGTTTCCCCAGTGACTCGGCAGCTTCCGAGATCAAAGTGTATCATGAAGATCATGAACACTGTTGCCAGCTGACCTCTGCAATGCTAGCGAGACCCTTCAGCTGTGGGCCGCATGACCTAGTACGTATGCATGGGAAAGTTGGTAACCAGTCAGTAAGAGTCATGGTTGATGATGGGGCAACCCATAATTTCATCAACCACACCCTGGTTAAAAAGCTTAAACTACCAGAAGTACCTAGTCAGCATAGGTACATAGTTTCATTAGCTAAGGGTGAAGATAAAAAAATATGGGAAACTATGGTAAGTAAGTTAAATCTTGGTATTCAGGGGTACCAAGATCAAATAAACTTTCAGATAATGCACCTGGATCGAACAGACATTGTTCTCGGGAGAGATTGGCTCTACAGTTTAGGACCTTCCCTCCACAGAAACTATCAGGAGAACACCCTCAGCTTTCAGTATAAAGGCCGAGAGATCCAGTTGCATGGGGAGCATGATGTTCCCAACAGCCCTATGGTCTGCAGTTCAGAGCTCTGTCAGCTAATCGGAGACGAAGACCATCAGGTATTCTTATGTGACTTTCAGTTTATTCCTGAAGTTTCTATTTCCAGTTCTATTCAGCAGAAAATTAGTAAATTAGAAACTTTATTGTCTAAATTTAAAGATGTTTTTCCTGAAGATTTGCCACATGGTTTACCACCTAGCAGAGAGGTAGATCATGTAATAAACCTAGTACCAGGTACAGCACCTGTTTCTAAACCTCCGTATCGGGTCAGCCGAACAGAGGATGAAGAAATAACTAGGCAGCTAACAGACTATCTTGGGAAAGGCCAAATTCAGACCAGTAGTTCACCATGGGCCTCACCAGTCCTATTGGTGAAAAAGAAGGAGGGGTCTATGCATCTTTGCGTAGATTACAGAGCCCTCAATAAAGTCACAATTAAGAATAAATACCCTATGCCTCGGGCAGACGAGTTGTTTGATCAACTCGACTGGGCTAAGTTTTTCAGTAAAATAGACCTCAGATCGGGATATCATCAAGTCCGTATAAAATCGGAAGATGTCTCGAAAACAGCTTTTAGGACTCGTCACGGTCATTATGAGTTTAAGGTGATGCCATTTGGGCTCACAAATGCTCCAGCTACCTTTATGACCTTGATGAACAGTGTCCTCAGACCATACTTGGGTAAATTTGTAGTCGTATTTTTAGATGACATCCTCGTTTACAGCAAAACCAGGAAGGAGCATCTAAAACACCTCAGAAAGGTGTTTCGACTGCTCAGAAAGCATAAGCTTTATGCTAAACAATCCAAGTGTGAATTCTTCGTTGAAGAAGTAGCATATTTGGGTCACATTATCTCTTCAGACGGGACCCAAATAAGGTTAAAGCCATACTCAGTTGGCTGAGACCTCAGAATATTTTGGAACTTCAAATCTTTCTTGGTCTGGCGGGATATTACAGACGATTTGTCAAGGAATATGCTCAGATAGCAGTCCCTATGACAAATCTCCTTAAAGGGAAGGGAAAGGAGTTCATTTGGGAGTCCGCACAACAGGAGAGCTTTGATGCTCTCAAAACAGCCTTAGCTACAGCACCAGTTTTAAAGGTCGTCGACCCCAATCAGCCATTTGTGGTCGAAACAGATGCTAGCGACTTTGCAGTAGGTGCTGTGCTAACTCAGGGTGGACGACCAGTTGCCTTCGAGAGTAAAAAACTCGAGCCAGCACAGACTAGGTATAGTGCCTATGAAAAGGAACTCTTTTCTATAGTCCATGCCCTTAAGACTTGGAGGCATTATTTGTATGGTGCCAACTTTGAGGTCCTGACAGACCATGAGAGTCTCAGATACCTTTGCAATCAACCTGAGCTTAGAGGTCGGAAAGCTCGTTGGGCAGAGTTGATGCAAGAGTTTGACATATCTATCAGATATAGGCGTGGAAAATTCAATACAGTAGCAGATGCCCTTAGCAGAATGCCTATGATAAACGAGCTGAGTTTTACTCAGATTCGTAATGAGTTACTCGAGTCCTTGAGAGGGAAATGTCAGCATGATGCATTCTTCTCTATTATCTGGAACTCAGTCCAGAACAGACAGTTACAGACTCCAGAACCAGTTCCCGGGGCTGGTGCCAGTTCATCCAAGAATACGGCAGCTTCCGTTGAGGATGATAATGAGTCCGAGTATACGTCGTCAGATGACGTTGAGGATTCTGAGCCTGTATTACCCAAGCAAACCCCAGTGGTTGAGGGTCAGTTGACTCAAGGATTCAAATGGAAACAGTATTCCATTCAGGATGAGTACTTGCTCTATAGAGATAGAGTATGTGTCCCCAATTCAGAGGATTATAGGCAGCAGGTCCTATATGAATGTCATGACAATCCTAGCGCGGGACACCCAGGCATACAGAAGACCTATGAGCTTCCTCGTAGGCAATTTTTCTGGCCCAGTATGAAAAAGGACGTCCACCAGTATGTAACCAGTTGCCAGAAATGTCAAATAAATAAAGCAGAGCGTTTAAAGGCAGGAGGGTTGTTGCATCTCTTAGAAATACCAGCTGGTAAATGGGAGAGTATCTCCATGGATTTTATAGTAGGCCTGCCTAAAACCCAAAAGGGTAATGACGCTATATGGGTCACAGTTGACCGTCTGACCAAAATGGCTCATTTTATTCCGACCAAAACAACCGTTAGAGCTCCAGAGTTAGCGAGGTTGTTTGTAGACGGGCTATTTAAATTGTACGGTCTACCTTCCTGTAATAGATCCTAACACCACAGTAGGGCAAACACTAATTGATCCACCCAACCTTGCCTACTCCCTGATATAGAGTAAGCCCCTCCTAGCCCAGTGTGAGGACTGGTAGCATGCTACTGCCAAGTGTCGGCCACGTGGCACTGACGTGGCCGACTGCACGTCGGGACCCAACTGGGGGCCCTATCCTGCTGACAGGGTCCCTAGGCTGTGTTAGGCCCGCCATGGCTATGGACCGTGCTGGGGCACACTACTCACACTGTCTTGCCCTGTTGGTCATGTACGCTGGACACGACCCTGACTGTGGTATCTGACCTATCTGTGTTCTCTAGGGTTCGGCACTGGTTACGAGCTCGTAACACTCCCTCCCCCTTAAGAACCGTCTTGGTCCTCTAAGACAAAGTCTGGAAAAATCTTGCGAAGGACGCT
Source organism: Diphasiastrum complanatum (assembly GCA_029204225.1). Classification (NCBI taxonomy): domain Eukaryota; kingdom Viridiplantae; phylum Streptophyta; class Lycopodiopsida; order Lycopodiales; family Lycopodiaceae; genus Diphasiastrum; species Diphasiastrum complanatum. The sequence continues at coordinate 9,663 of MU832908.1, read as the reverse complement.
GCCTCTTTCCCAAGTGGCATTCTCAACAGGCTGATCATTCCACTTAACCAGATATTCTCGGTATAGAGTATGACGAGTCTGCGTCTCTCTACTATCAAGAATTTCCTCTGGTTCATGTGGAGGTTGTTGAGGATCCAATGGGAGAACTAGAACACTGTCCCCTACCAGATTATCTGATCTGGTTAAGGCTTTTCGTAACTGACTTACATGAAAAACTGGAAAAACCTTACTGCTGTGTGGGAGTTCTAGTTCATAGGTGACCTCGCCTAGTCTCCTACTGATGGTAAAGGGACCACAATACCTTGGAGACAACTTAGCACACACTCCTGATTTGAGGGTTTTAGAGTCAACTGGGACTCTCAAGTAGACTTTCTCACCAGTGGAGAACTGCACATCCCGTCTGTGTGGATCTGCATAATGCCTGGCTCGATCCTGGGATTGTCTAATGCTACGCTTAGCATGTTCTATCATCTGGTTTAGGTCTTCTAAAAAGTTTCTGGCTGCTTCAACTTTTTCTTGTTTAAACCCTACAGCTGTGGGTGAGCGTGGCTGAAAACCGTACATCAGCATAAATGGGCTGTATCCCGTAGCTGAATGTTTGGTACTGTTGTAAGCAAACTCTAATATCGAGAGATACTCCTCCCAATTAGTCTGCCTCTTGCTGACGTATGCACGAAGCATATCCTCCAGCACTTGATTTACCCTTTCTGTTTGACCGTCCGTCTGTGGATGGTCGGTGGTACTCATATTAAGTTTAGTATGGAGATGATGGAATACTGCCTTCCAAAAATTTCCAGTAAACTTACTGTCCCGGTCGCTGACTATGCCGGAAGGTAGACCGTACAATTTAAATAGCCCGTCTACAAACAACCTCGCTAACTCTGGAGCTCTAACGGTTGTTTTGGTCGGAATAAAATGAGCCATTTTGGTCAGACGGTCAACTGTGACCCATATAGCGTCATTACCCTTTTGGGTTTTAGGCAGGCCTACTATAAAATCCATGGAGATACTCTCCCATTTACCAGCTGGTATTTCTAAGGGATGCAACAACCCTCCTGCCTTTAAACGCTCTGCTTTATTTACTTGACATTTCTGGCAACTGGTTACATACTGGTGGACGTCCTTTTTCATACTGGGCCAGAAAAATTGCCTACGAAGAAGCTCATAGGTCTTCTGTATGCCTGGGTGTCCCGCGCTAGGATTGTCATGACATTCATATAGGACCTGCTGCCTATAATCCTCTGAATTGGGGACACATACTCTATCTCTATAGAGCAAGTACTCATCCTGAATGGAATACTGTTTCCATTTGAATCCTTGAGTCAACTGACCCTCAACCACTGGGGTTTGCTTGGGTAATACAGGCTCAGAATCCTCAACGTCATCTGACGACGTATACTCGGACTCATCATCATCCTCAACGGAAGCTGCCGTATTCTTGGATGAACTGGCACCAGCCCCGGGAACTGGTTTTGGAGTCTGTAACTGTCTGTTCTGGACTGAGTTCCAGATAATAGAGAAGAATGCATCATGCTGGCATTTCCCTCTCAAGGACTCGAGTAACTCATTACGAATCTGAGTAAAACTCAGCTCGTTTATCATAGGCATTCTGCTAAGGGCATCTGCTACTGTATTGAATTTTCCACGCCTATATCCGATAGACATGTCAAACTCTTGCATCAACTCTGCCCAACGAGCTTTCCGACCTCTAAGCTCAGGTTGATTGCAAAGGTATCTGAGACTCTCATGGTCTGTCAGGACCTCAAAGTTGGCACCATACAAATAATGCCTCCAAGTCTTAAGGGCATGGACTATAGAAAAGAGTTCCTTTTCATAGGCACTGTACCTAGTCTGAGCTGGCTCGAGTTTTTTACTCTCGAACGCAACTGGTCGTCCACCCTGAGTTAGCACAGCGCCTACTGCAAAGTCGCTAGCATCTGTTTCGACCACAAATGGCTGATTGGGGTCGACGACTTTTAAGACTGGTGCTGTAGCTAAGGCTGTTTTGAGAGCATCAAAGCTCTCCTGTTATGCAGACTCCCAAATGAACTCCTTTCCCTTCCCCTTAAGAAGATTTGTCATAGGGACTGCTATCTGAGCATATTCCTTGACAAATCGTCTGTAATATCCCGCGAGACCAAGAAAGATTTGAAGTTCCAAAATATTCTGAGGTCTCAGCCAACTGAGTATGGCTTTAACCTTGTTTGGGTCCATCTTAATCCCATCTGAAGAGATAATGTGACCCAAATATGCTACTTCTTCAACGAAGAATTCACACTTGGATTGTTTAGCATAAAGCTTATGCTTTCTGAGCAGTCGAAACACCTTTCTGAGGTGTTTTAGATGCTCCTTCCTCGTTTTGCTGTAGACGAGGATGTCATCTAAAAATACGACCACAAACTTACCCAAGTATGGTCTGAGGACACTGTTCATCAAGGTCATAAAGGTAGCTGGAGCATTTGTGAGCCCAAATGGCATCACCTTAAACTCATAATGACCGTGACGAGTCCTAAAAGCTGTTTTCGAGACATCTTCCGATTTTATACGGACTTGATGATATCCCGATCTAAGGTCTATTTTACTGAAAAACTTAGCCCCGTCGAGTTGATCAAACAACTCGTCTGCCCGAGGCATAGGGTATTTATTCTTAATTGTGACTTTATTGAGGGCTCTGTAATCTACGCAAAGACGCATAGACCCCTCTTTCTTTTTCACCAATAGGACTGGTGAGGCCCATGGTGAACTACTGGTCTGAATTTGGCCTTTCCCAAGATAGTCTGTTAACTGCCTAGTTATTTCTTCATCCTCTGTTCGGCTGACCCGATACGGAGGTTTAGAAACAGGTGCTGTACCTGGTACTAGGTTTATTACATGATCTACCTCTCTGCTAGGTGGTAAACCATGTGGCAAGTCTTCAGGAAAAACATCTTTAAATTTAGACAATAAAGTTTCTAATTTACTGATTTTCTGCTGAATAGAACTGGAAATAGAAACTTCAGGAATAAACTGAAAGTCACATAAGAATACCTGATGGTCTTCGTCTCCGATTAGCTGACAGAGCTCTAAACTGCAGACCATAGGGCTGTTGGGAACATCATGCTCCCCATGCAACTGGATCTCTCGGCCTTTATACTGAAAGCTGAGGGTGTTCTCCTGATAGTTTCTGTGGAGGGAAGGTCCTAAACTGTAGAGCCAATCTCTCCCGAGAACAATGTCTGTTCGATCCAGGTGCATTATCTGAAAGTTTATTTGATCTTGGTACCCCTGAATACCAAGATTTAACTTACTTACCATAGTTTCCCATATTTTTTTATCTTCACCCTTAGCTAATGAAACTATGTACCTATGCTGACTAGGTACTTCTGGTAGTTTAAGCTTTTTAACCAGGGTGTGGTTGATGAAATTATGGGTTGCCCCATCATCAACCATGACTCTTACTGACTGGTTACCAACTTTCCCATGCATACGTACTAGGTCATGCGGCCCAAAGCTGAAGGGTCTCGCTAGCATTGCAGAGGTCAGCTGGCAACAGTGTTCATGATCTTCATGATACACTTTGATCTCGGAAGCTGCCGAGTCACTGGGGAAACATACAGTCTGAACAAGATGAACTTGTTTTTTATCTTTTTTAGTGAAAGGCCCCTTGGGACACTGTCTGACTGTGTGTCCCTTGCCCATACACACAAAGCACAAACGTTCTTGTTTGGCTTTCTCAAAATCATCTGGTTTTAAGGGCTGTATGTGTGAAGGGCGTTTCTGAGGAGCTTCACCTTTAAATTTATCTTCTTTCTTTCTTTTTAAAAATTTCTTTTTAAATTGAAAGTCTTTCTGAGGAAGCTGCTCAGAAAGTGGTTGTTGTCTCGCTCTCTTCCTACCCACTGAATCATCATAGATTTGAGCATATCTGAGAGCTTGCTCAAGGGTAGTAGGCGAGTTTCTCTGGACCTCTACTTTATATTCATCTTTGAGGCCACGGACAAATCCCCTGATTTTTTGATAGTCATCCATATTTTTAATCTTTAAAATTGCCTCTCGATACTGCGAGATATATTGGATGAGGGACTTGTCCATTACTGTTCTTTCCCAGGCTTCCCAGGCTCTATCAAGTTCATTCTCTGGTAGAAATTCTCTTAGGAAAGCTTCTTCAAAAGCTTTCCATGACCGGGGAGTCTGCCCAGTCTCCTGGAGATTTAACCACCACTTATAGGCCATAGGCCCTAAAGAAAGACTGGCCTCAATTGCTTGCAAATGGTCAGGGGTCTGTTTAAGAGCATGAATGTTCTTCCATTTGCTGAGGAAGGTTTGTAGAATATCTGCATTTCTATCCTTCTCTTCCCCATTAAAAGTAGGAGGCTTTAAATCTTTAAAAACACTGGGGTGAGACCGTAAAGTCTCACCCGAAACTGATGGAAGTGGAGAAGGGGATAACTGAGAAGTGGAGGGAAGGCTTCCTTTCGCGGAGCTCAAAATCAAGTTTTTGAGTTCAGCGAACGAGTCGTCCACACTGGACTTGAAATTGGCTAATGCCAGCTTCAGTTCATCCACTTCTGTTACCAATTGGAGGAACTGCTCCTTGGTAACCAGTTCGTCGAGTTCTTCGGCGAACTGTTCCTGTTCTTCTACTTCCATGGGTTCCTTCCCTTTTCTGTAAGCCAAGGCTTCTGTTTCAAGTTCGTCGAAGCCTCTCTCCTGGGGTTGATCAGGTCCCTGAGGAGTGGTCATCTTCGAAACTGAAAGAGAGCTACCTTAACTTCTGAAGGAAAAAAGTCTAAAAGACTAATTTACAACTGTACAAGGGAAAGGAAAGATGACTTAGCTGTTTCTGAGGACTGTACTTCCAAAGAGATTATGAAGAGGAACCCTTTCAGCTCTTTTCCCCAAGATTTCAGACCTGCTGTCCCGGAAAATGCCAGTTTGAAGCTTCAAAACGGTGCCAAATTTCCCGGTTCTTGAGTTGAGTAGCTGACTGATCTGATTTGAGGTGTGTGGCTCCAACAAACCGAGTAAAAAACCGGAAGTTTACAAAAAGAAATCCGGAATTTTTGAAGTCCCTGCCCTCGCTGGTTGGTCAGCAACCTGTCTGGCCCCGATTTGTCCAATTTACAGCTCTGAAATCACCTTAATTCTCTGATTTACTCTCAGCCTGTAGGTCGCTGGTCTGTAGCAAGCAAGTCTGAAACTCAGACTCCTGAAAAACTTCTGAAAAACAGGGTTAAATTCTGAGATTTCTACCCTACTGTCCAGCGCTGGCCCTGCTACAATATTTCAGATCAGAACTCCTTCTAATCTACTCAGAACTTCATACGAAACTCAGATTTGAGGGCTGACTATACAGCGATGGACCTGCTCTTCCCTTCCTCTTAAATTTCCGCTCAGATCATAGTGATCTACACTCGAAAATCAGAGAGGGAAACTGATTTTTCAGCGCTGAAGCTATTGTAAAAGATATGCTTCCAAACTACTGAGAAATCCAGCAAATTGGAGGATTAGAAAGCTGATCCTACAGCGATTTTCCTCCTCTATTCTTTTCTGAGAATCTCCCAGATCTTTCCTATCTTCTGATAGCTTTCTCTACTGTTGCTCCTGAACTCCCTAGGATGGAGATGGCTCTGATACCAGTGTAATAGATCCTAACACCACAGTAGGGCAAACACTAATTGATCCACCCAACCTTGCCTACTCCCTGATATAGAGTAAGCCCCTCCTAGCCCAGTGTGAGGACTGGTAGCATGCTACTGCCAAGTGTCGGCCACGTGGCACTGACGTGGCCGACTGCACGTCGGGACCCAACTGGGGGCCCTATCCTGCTGACAGGGTCCCTAGGCTGTGTTAGGCCCGCCATGGCTATGGACCGTGCTGGGGCACACTACTCACACTGTCTTGCCCTGTTGGTCATGTACGCTGGACACGACCCTGACTGTGGTATCTGACCTATCTGTGTTCTCTAGGGTTCGGCACTGGTTACGAGCTCGTAACACTTCCGGCATAGTCAGCGACCGGGACAGTAAGTTTACTGGAAATTTTTGGAAGGCAGTATTCCATCATCTCCATACTAAACTTAATATGAGTACCACCGACCATCCACAGACGGACGGTCAAACAGAAAGGGTAAATCAAGTGCTGGAGGATATGCTTCGTGCATACGTCAGCAAGAGGCAGACTAATTGGGAGGAGTATCTCTCGATATTAGAGTTTGCTTACAACAGTACCAAACATTCAGCTACGGGATACAGCCCATTTATGCTGATGTACGGTTTTCAGCCACGCTCACCCACAGCTGTAGGGTTTTAAACAAGAAAAAGTTGAAGCAGCCAGAAACTTTTTAGAAGACCTAAACCAGATGATAGAACATGCTAAGCGTAGCATTAGACAATCCAGGATCGAGCCAGGCATTATGCAGATCCACACAGACGGGATGTGCAGTTCTCCACTGGTGAGAAAGTCTACTTGAGAGTCCCAGTTGACTCTAAAACCCTCAAATCAGGAGTGTGTGCTAAGTTGTCTCCAAGGTATTGTGGTCCCTTTACCATCAGTAGGAGACTAGGCGAGGTCACCTATGAACTAGAACTCCCACACAGCAGTAAGGTTTTTCCAGTTTTTCATGTAAGTCAGTTACGAAAAGCCTTAACCAGATCAGATAATCTGGTAGGGGACAGTGTTCTAGTTCTCCCATTGGATCCTCAACAACCTCCACATGAACCAGAGGAAATTCTTGATAGTAGAGAGACGCAGACTCGTCATACTCTATACCGAGAATATCTGGTTAAGTGGAATGATCAGCCTGTTGAGAATGCCACTTGGGAAAGAGGCAGCGTCCTTCGCAAGATTTTTCCAGACTTTGTCTTAGAGGACCAAGACGATTCTTAAGGGGGAGGGAGTGTTACGAGCTCGTAACCAGTGCCAAACCCTAGAGAACACAGATAGGTCAGATACCACAGTCAGGGTCGTGTCCAGTGTACATGACCAACAGGGCAAGACAGTGTGAGTAGTGTGCCCCAGCACGGTCCATAGCTATGGCGGGCCTAACACAGCCTAGGGACCCTGTCAGCAGGATAGGGCCCCCAGTTGGGTCCCGACGTGCAGTCGGCCACGTCAGTGCCACATGGCCGACACTTGGCAGTTGCATGCTACCAGTCCTCACACTGGGCTAGGAGGGGCTTACTCTATATCAGGGAGTAGGCAAGGTTGGGTGGATCAGTTAGTGTTTGCCCTACTGTGGTGTTAGGATCTATTACAGTTTGAAAGTTCAATCAGTTCACTTATTTGTTCATGGAACTATGTTCTCAAGGATGAACTGTGTATCCAAGTTCATCACAATGTGCATGCACAATTTGTTGTGTGGGAGAGAGAGAATTAGAATTAGAATTAGAATTATATTAATGTCTGGCCATGGGCACATAAGACAAAAAAAAAGTACATCAGAAAGGAGCATTGTCCATGTAGGACTTATTCCTATCAACTAAACCAGATAAAAAATAGAAAGAAAACCAAAGCTTACCCTCCAGCTCTATAGAGGGTACAATAGCAGTAGCTTAACCACCAGCTACGCAGAGGGAAAGAAAAGACTGATGTAAGTTAACTAACTAGCTAATTGGACAAAAAAAAAACTGTGTGATATGGTGAGAAGCAGGTGCTGGCCTCTGGTGAAGAGCCCTGGGTCTGGAGGAGCGAGGAGGACGCTGGAGCTTCGGCCGTCGTACTGGAATGTCTATCTCACTGTCAGAAGTCTCATCTCTATCTCTCTTCTGGAAAAAGCGCGTAATGTGTGACTGGCTATGATTCACATCAGAACCATCCGATAAAAGAGAAGATCTCAGAATAAACATCTCTCGTAGTAGCAAACCAACACATCTCGCATCTGAGTAGGCAAGGAAAGAACCAAGTGTAAGCGGAGCATCTCTGTATAAGCAGTGGTATCTGCCTCTGATCTCATAGTAGGCTGGACATCTGAAAATGAAGTGGAACTCATCTCCAACCTCCTATAAAGAGCAACATTGACAAATCTGTAGTGGTCGACGTGTGTCTGTGTATCTGCCTGTCTCAATAGCAAGCTGGTGAGAAAGAGACCCTAAGTTAACTGATACGGTAGCGTAGACCGAAAGATAACGTCTGAGATAAATAACTCGGCCCAATGGGAAGCCCGGAATCATCAAGCTGAAGAAGATGAGTGTGGTAGAAATGAAGCTTGACCCGTGATGGATCCGGGTGAGACCAGACAGTGTGGATGTAAGCCCTATAAATTTGTCGGCGAATAAACGCGTGTGTCCCATTCGGGAGTTCAGATATAGATAAACCCTACCTACTCAAAAGGTCAAAAACACACTGAAACCATGAGGACTTAGCCTACTGACTAGCCAGAGTGCGAGAGGATGTGAAAGCCACAGCCAGGTATCTAGATGAATCAAGCTCCAAGACTCTATGAAAGAATGTGATAATCCAAAATATAGCCTCGACAATCAGTGGAGGAGAGGCAAACTCCGCGAGAATGATATCATGAGGAACTGACTGCTTCGCACGGATCATCCGGCTAAGCATGAGAATTTGCACACGTGAAATATCACTCCAAGTATCACTGGATAAGCTTGGACACCATGTCTCCACTGAATATAAAGCAACCAGAGAGACAGCTGGCAGAAAATAGGCGACAGCGCGTATCGGGATAATGCAAGTAGTAAATAGAGGAAACCTCACTATCTGGACAAGAGCAGAGTGCCCCTTGCGGAGCCTAGTCAATGTAGTCAATCTAAAAGTGAGCAATGGACCAGTAAAGAGGACACCCAGGTATGTATAAGAGGCTACTATCTCCAGTGGCTGCCCATCATAGTAGAACATTGTGTCTCTCACCGATTGGTGTTGAACACCATGACCTTAGTCTTACCAATGTTCACCATCAAATCCCATGTCTAAAAAGCATATAAAGCATCAAGGTGCCGCTGAAGTCCCAATGCTGATCTCGATAGTAGTATCACATCATCTGCATATAGTAAAACTAGGGGTTAAACAATATATGCTAAAGCACAGCCATCTCTACCCTCTTCTCTAATAATCCGCTCAAGATCGCAATGTATAGAGCAAAGAGAGTAGGGGACAAAGGACATCCCTGCTTTAACTCCCACTGTACTGGATATAAGAGGACCATCCATCACCATCCCGGAAGCGAGCCAAAACTCTCTCATACAATGGGATGATAGCAGCGATAATCTCTTGAGGAAAAAACAAGTGATGCCAGGAGCTAGAGTAAAAGGTGTCTCGGAACAGAATCAAAGGCTTTGCGGGAAGTCCACAAAGCAACAATTAAACCCTCTGCTTCCTGAACTTAGCCTCCTCAATAATACATCTCAGGATGAATATTTGGTCAGTCGTGAGTAGCCCAGCGCGAAAACCTGCCTGTCCCATAGCATGTAAACCCTTTGTCTCTGCCTGAGAGTTGATGATAGACTGCAAAACTGATCCATATAGCTTGGCCATAGTGTGACTGATCATATTAGTGCAATAGTTGTCTACATTCAAAGGATCCCCATCTTTGACTATAGGGTGTAACAGGTTGGTGCACCAAGAAGTGGAAGACCAAAAATGACAGATTGGTTAAATATATGGGAAATGCAAGGGGCTTAACATCAGTGGCCTTACGAGATTGACCATTTTTAATAGCGTTTTCAACCA
>MU832907.1:0-64554 GCA_029204225.1 Diphasiastrum complanatum | reverse complement strand
GCCCATAAGGGCCTCTACAATCTTAGACTTGATTCGAGAATATTGTTGATTTCCCCAGTAGACTCGTTGTTGACTTGACTGTAAGTATTGTACTCAAAGACTTTCCAATCATGTCCTTGTCTTTTAGATTTTCATTGATGACTAAAGCTTTCTAACAAATTTGGTAAAAATAATCTTTACCGAACTCACAGACAATAAATTTAACTCAAAGAAAGCTAGGATAAAACTGGCAAAGGTTCTGGTAGACGAACAATCAATTTTCCAACTGGATGAGGATTAAAATAGACTTTTTACAAAATCCTGATAATTTTAATCTTCGTCAAACTCTCAGATGATGACTTACTATATTTAAAATTTTCCAAAAAAGTCAACAAAGAATTCAGCGAAGGCTGCAAGAGTAATACTGTTTTTTTTATAAAAGACTCTTTCTGACAAAAATATGTCAATATGACAAATTGGCCTTGACAAAATGTTCGCCCCAACTTACTAATAATGAAAATAGTAAGTAGGACTGACACAAACTCTGGCGAAGGTTTAGGTTTCTTCTCAGAGAACTGATATTTTTGTAGAAAGTTGTAAATTTTCCATAAAAGATTACCAAGAACTAGAATGAACAATCACTTTGGCCTTCTTTTTTTTAGTATTAATCTTTGCTGACCTGGCAGTAAATAGATCTGAATCACACCTATGCTTAGTGAATCGGACGAAGGTTTTTTTCTGTATTTTTTAGATTGTGATGCTTTTTTGGTGTTTTTGATATTTTTGCAAATATGTTGGGAACTAACCTTTGCCCTTCAATCTGAAAGTTCTGTGACCAAAACCGAAGCTTCCTCTAATTCGACGAAGGTTTCTTGTAAGATGATAAAAAGTTATCAAATCTGATGACAATTTTGCTTCATTTTTGTTCAAATTTGACAGAAATAACTGATTTTTGTTGTTTTTTCTGATTTTTTAAATCCAAATGGATTTTATGATTGGTGATCTGAATAACTTTCTCTGCTTAATAATCAGATTAGATTTCAAACACGAAGATCCACTCAAATTAGGCAAAATCACTCTCAATCTAATCCTACAATGCAATTTTAACCCTACTTATGCCAAAACACGAGTATGTTGTGCACTTACCAACTTCTTTGAGAAGTTCATTAGGTCACATTCATCTTGATCACATGTAGAGCTTTCTTTGCCCTCTTGTCATACCTCAATTTCTCTTGAGGTGCCACAGGTCTATCCTCCACACACACAACAATATCCATCAAATCATTTATCTCTAGCAAAGATTCCATCCTCACCTTCCAAGTTGAATAATTTATTGAGGTAAGCCTATCATTGCCTTCCAACATGAAGCTACTTGAGGTTGCCATGTTGCAATGATTGGTATTCTCTTTGAAGCTGTTCCAATGGACTTAGCACTCTCTTAAAAATAAACAAATAAAAATCAAGAAGAAATCATAATGATTTGGAGGCAATCTAGCCTCTCCTTTTCTCTCTTCTAGCAATTCCTAGCACATAGAATGTTGATTTCTTGATCAAAATATATCTAAACACAATATGATGAACTTTTGCTAACACCTAAGATTGAATCACACTCTTGAAAAATACCAGCAATTTAAAAACAAGATATGTTATCAATTTAGGTTTTATCCAAAAATGCAAAATATTGAATCAAGCAAAGCTATATGTAAAAGCTAGAATCTTGATACATCAACTAGTAGAATGTGACATCCACAAGCATGATCAAGTTTTGTCTTCACATTCCAATAAGTGGTTTCAAAAGTTGGCCTACTCCAAGTGATTGACCTAAAATGATGCTGGGATCACAAAGATCCACTTTCTATACTTGAAAATGTATGATTTGATTTGGCCAATTGCCCTAAACTTGCCCTAAAAGATAACTTCTTAGTACTTCATCAAAAAACCTAGAAATTCTAGTCTAGATGCAATGTATCAAAAACTAGCCAATTAGAACGGGTCCAAATATAACCTCTTCATTTATCTACTTGTCAAAAATAGTACAAACACTATATTGGCCTTTATTGACAAACATAAATCTATCTCTAAGTTGAAATTTCATGTTGGCCTCAAAATTGCCAAAATAGATCAACTAAACTAGTTGAATTTTTCACATTGGAACCACCTATTGGCAAGAAACCCATTGGATGCAAATGGGTATACATGGCTAAGTACTATGCGAATGGTGTTGGGGTGCTCTTGAATAAAGTAGGCGTGGACGAAGAGACATAACTCCAACATAGAGAACTTTTCAATATCTTTACCAAAACTACAAGCATAAGCATTAACTTAGAACGAATGGAGGAATGTCTTGTAGGTGTCAAAGACACCCATGAAGGAACGAACAATTAGGATCTAAGACAGCAATGCTACTTTTGAATATTAGACATTCTGGATTGATGTGAACGTCAATAGAGAAAGAAAACTATCAGAAAGCATTCATAGTGCAATACACATAAGAAAAATAGAGAATCTGACTTAAGCAGTTGTAAGTACAACGATTAGATCACAATCTTGTGTCCAAGAATGGTTCACAGTAATGCTGCACTGTGTGTAGTGATCTTACTTATCTAGCTACAGATTAAATAACTATCTCTATTCTCTGAATGGCTTTCACTCTCTCTAAGATCTCTGATCCTATGGAATTAGATAATGAAGACACAATTTAGTGCATGCAAAAACTCTATTTTACTCTTCTTCATTTACATGCATTCATCACAGATTGACTCATCATTGCCTTCATGAGTTGACATTATGTATATATGTACATGAGGCAGTTATAATGACTACGTAGGCAACGAGCGTGAAACAGTGTAGGTACTAAAGTGAACTGTGACATGGTCTGCGTCTGACGGGACAGTGTGGATGACGTGGATCTTGAACCGAAGACTTTGAGTTTATGAGAGAACGAAGAGAATGTAGTTGAGTACCTTGAACTCAAAGAGTTCGTCGTCGATCCTGCTTCTGCTTCAGTTGATTATTGCACAGACGTTCAACTTCAGAGGGTAAGATTGCAAGGTTGTCATAGAGAGAAAGAGTGTGTGTATTTACATAGTGTACTAGTACTCAGGAAATGCGACGAACCCGAATGATTCGTGTTCTGATGATGCAAATAGAAATGAGTCGAGTCATGGTGAGTTGGAATGATGCTTAATTCCAACACTCCCCTTTAAGCTTAACTCCTAGAATCCAAAATGAAATTGAGCAAGCTCACAATGTAACATGCTTTTCTCTTGACAGAGGCTTAGTCAAGATATCAGCCAACATATTGGCCGTAGGTGTTGGATTATTCTCCTTCCTACTAATCGACTAATCGGTTTTTTAATCTTCATCCAACTGTTTATCCAGTTTTGCGGATTCTCTCATGTTTTACACAGTCGGTAGAGTTACAAGTGTTTTTACATAGTCTGCAGAAATACACGGAGTTTGACAACAGTGTCAGGAATTTTCTCTCACTACAAAACCCGACACTAGCGCCTTTTTGCTACAGTCAATTTTCTCTTAAAACGACATTGTCAAAAATTGCAAGTAAAAATACAGTGTCGTGTTTTTTGCATTTTTCGCCTATCAAAAATTTCGAGTAAAAATATAGTGTCGTGTTTTTCGCATTTTTCACCTATAAGGAATTTCGAGTAAAAATGCAGTGTCGTAGTTTTTGCAAGTCAGAAATTGCGAGTAAAAATGCAGTGTCACATTTTTTGCATTTTTCAAAGTGCCTCAAATGTTAAGTGTGGGGCTACCCCAATATTCAAGAAATGAGATTTTGCGACATTGTCACATTTCTCACAAAAGTCGTATTTTTCGCTTTCTCCCTGATGACAGTTATGTACATTTCTACAGAGTGACACACATTTATTTATGCAGACAGACTGTTTATGGCCAAATGTCAACGCTTATCAGCAAGCAACTTCTGATAAGAACTGAATGAATGCCAACAGACTCCAGCCAACTAGCAGCCGCACTTGACGACCTAATTGCTTAGTATAAATAGTTGTTCATATTTCAACATCTTAATTCAGAGATCAAGTATTGAATAGTTAGCTTTCTCTCAAGCCTATGAGCTTGAATACTCTTGAGCATTCTAGCTCAATTCTTTAGAGTTGACTAGAGATTGCTATTGCGCTTAATGCTTATCAATAGTTGCACTTAATTCAGACTTATATTTTAGCCGCTCAGAGATAGCTTAGAGTACGCGACTTCGATCCGCAAACTTGTTGTACTCATTTACTTCTGTTTCGTTTCATACTGAATCAATACTATCTTTTATTGCGTTCAGGTTTGTCTCAGAATGTATGTGTTTCTGTAATTCTTCGCGACTGACTATTGGTCTGATAATTCAGTGCTTTAAATGTTTGGCTGCGTAATCACTGTAGTACTGATGATTTCAAAATTAGTTACTATAAGTAGGCGTAGTCATGCATGAAGAAAGAGAAGGATGGTTTATTCTGTTGCGCACGATAAGTTTTTTTTCTAGTCGTTCAAATTTTTTTTATTTAATTCTTTTAGACCTACATGGGATCAGAGCGTTGATTCTTCTTCAAGGCCTAATACTATATCAGAGCGCAAGCTCTTATACTTGATATCTTTTGTGACATCAAATTATTCTTTAGTTCGAATCAATTTATTTCGGTATCAGAGAATTGATTTCCAATTGTAGCGCAACACGGTATCTCTCTTAACATCATCAGATTAAAGTTCCAGATGGATTCTCAAAGTAAAGCCAATCTTATCGCAGACAAGTTGAGTGGATCCAATTATCATTTATGGAAATTTAAGACGAAGACCTTGCTAATCACCAACGAGTTCTGGGATGTTGTTACAGGTATGGAAGTGAAACATGAAGACGACACAGAAGACTCAAAGTGGAAATTGAAAGATGGTAAAGTTTTCGCGCTTATTATCCTCAATATATCAAATACTCAAATTGGCCACATAGTTGAAGCTAAAACTTCGAAGAAATTTGGACATCTTGAGCTCACTATATGATATGAGACACGTAACTACCAAGTTACATCTTCAAAGAAAATTCTTCACTCAAGATGTGGAATAATGATTCTCTTCATAATCATATTAACCAGTTTAAGAATCTCTTGCAACAGATGGCCGATGTCGGATCAGTCATAGACGATCAAGACACAATCATGCATTCAAGTCTGCCCTCTACATATGAGAACTGGGTGATGATCATCACGATACACTCAATTTTAACTCTTACCAGAGTTATCACTATGTTGCTGCAAGAAAAATCGAAGAATTCAAGACACTTTGTCTACCTCTTCGTCAAATGTTCTATATGTCAACAAGGGCTCAAAACGACAAAAGCGGAAAAGCTCCAAACAGTCTACATCGATTTATTCAAACTTTCATCGTGTACTTTGAGAAAAAATTGTTACCATTTTTCCTACATCATTATTCATTGTACTCTACATATATTGAAACAAGAATAATGCACATCTATTAGATGCATACTCAAGCGGAGAATTTCTTCATGACAATACAGCCATTGAAGTAGATACAAAAATTGATGATGAAGAGTAAAAACTTTGTATTCTGTTATTATACAATCAATACATATACAGTGAGTACATATCATTTGATTATGATGTTCTTCTCTCTTGCTCCATATAATCATTTGTATATGGTACATTTTGAAGAAGAATGTATCTGTTGTTTAGCAATTTTCTATTTTCTCTCTTCATGTAAAAACTTGCATGCTTTTCTAAACTTGATGTATTATGTGGATTTTGTTATGTGTCGAATCTGAACTCTACGGTAGGACCCTGGAATAATTGACAATTATAGTTTCATTTTTCATTGGTTCCTCCATGTTGTGTATTTCGATGAAATGTTGCCCGTGCTTGCCAATGTGAATTCTCCATCCCTTGTGATGACCAGGCACTCACGCTTCCATATGTGTTTGCAAAAAATGTTGTATGATCTCTTAGTATGTGCCGCACATGTCAAAATTGTAATGTCAGTCTTATGCTTGGATCAAAATATATAGCTGAATTGAAAGCAGTTATAATCATTCCATGTAATGAGTGATGTGATCTGCTCCCCACGCTTTTGATACTACATCAACAAACTCGACACAAGTCTTTTGTAGAGCTTTCTTATCAATATCAAAAATAATCTTTTCTTAAAATTTTAATCATACTGTCAAGCTTCCTCCATACATCAACTTTTAGTAATCTAGTTTTGCCGCTCACCTCAAAGTTCTAAGTGGCAGCAATGATATCTTTCTAAACTGACTGTTGAATATTGGAAGCCTTACCAGTGTGGTTTGATAGGAATCGACGTGCTTTTTCTCCTCCTATGCTTGGCTTAGTAGGCATATTTCCTGACTTTCCTGAAAGTTTTTTTTTTTTATATGTCCCTTATGAAGTCCTGCTTTCGATAGAACATCTTTTAATCGAGAGAGCTTCCTTCGCTAATGATGTTGACTTACTATTCCAAGCAAAAACTATATGAAGATAAATGAGCTTCTCTATTATCCCAACTTCTGCATGGAGAGTGCAAACATGCACATTTTTCAAGGAATAGGCAATACAGGCTTCCAGTTTGGATCTGCATTTTCTCTAGTAATTCCTATACTCCTAGAAACATCTTTTGTCATTTTCATGCAGTACAAACAAGGATGTTTAGATGTAGTATCGTGAGAGACATTATACATGCATTTCAATGTTTTCAAATCACCTGCTAACTGCCATTCAACATTGAAGTCTCCAACTCCTAGAACATTGAGAAATCCTCCATCCATATGGTCCTTGATGATCCTAGGGTAAGATGTCCTAGAGAATATCATGATAATATATCATGATCATCTTCTAGTACTTGTCCAAAGAATAAATCAAACTTAGCTAAATAAGAATTAATACTATCCATTGAATCTAATATAATAATGAGAAAAATTACCTGAAAAGCTGCCAACCACCATATATCATTTTCTAACTGGACACTGAATCTGAAATCTTCTTGGTGCACTATTTGTGATAGTGCACCATTCATGAGAGTTATATTAACCATCTCCATCTTTTGCCCTTTCACAATCTCTAACTCATCTAGCTTAAGTACTATGATTATTTTACCATTTACCTTTTCAAAGGTTATATGATAGAATGTGACCATGTATCTCAACAAGCAATTTAGATCAACAAAGAAGGTGTTTGATGAATTATAAGATATTGATCTTCCTTCAATTTCATACACCTCCTCAATATAAAATGGGGTACCAATGATCTTATGCATATCTATGTTTAATGTATTCCTCTCTTTCTCCAAGTGATATGACCTTGGGATAGGGACTTTTCTAATTCGAACTTGCTTAAAGGCTTCTCTAATAAGTTGAAATATTGTTGCATATGCTTCTCTTCTAAGCACAGGCACCCTAAACAATAGTCTTATCTAAAAAAAATTGAATGTCCACCATCAAAAACTTCGCAATTTTGCACTTTACATTGGAACTCCTATTGTTCATCATGATACACTCAATGGATTTGCTTGTCGATATTGAGCCCAATGACATTCCAAGTGCAGCATTGTCCTTAATATTCTGAGGATGCAAAAAACTAGATAGTTAGCATAACATCACCGTAGCTGAAATAAATCCATATCTCATTGATCAAATTACAAAAATCAGAATATGCTTACTTGAATGCACGAATCCTTCTATTTCGATAACCTCTTTTTGAAAGAGTTTGAATATCCTTGCAACTCTGTTGCTTTCGCTTGTTACTCCTAGCCTTCTTCTTAGCCACTTCCACATCCTTCAGTAATTGTAAGTTTTCAAATCAAATAGATTATAAGATTGATTGCATTTGCTCCAGTTCTTAGTACTTACTTTGAGTGTATATAAGGGTGAATGAGCTCACTAAGAGATCTCTTCAAAGAAGATATGAATTAGCACAATGCTTAGACAGATATGTGCCCCCCACCCCCACATGCTTAGTGAGGTTTGGCTAACTTCGGAAAAAAAGTTTTTAGTTTTGTCGGTAACAATCACTTATATATTCGATTACCATGTTTTTTTGTGACTGCAGGATTACCTTGATCCAGAATATTTTCTAACACACAAGCTAAGCGATAAGAGCTACGTTTATAGTTTTGGTGTTGTCTTACTAGAACTTCTTACTAGAATGCAACCTATATCACATGGAAAGAACCTTGTCTGAGAGGTATGCAAAATTCTTCAAACAACAGATTTCTTGTGTACCAACAGCCTTGTGCTAACATTGTTGAAGGGATTTATTTTTGTAAGGAAATAAATTTTGTTGTTATAGGAAAGTGATTTTTGTTTCTAATTTCAATGGTGGCTATTTTCTGAGCAAAGTGTCAGCAAGTCCAATGGCTGTCATGATGTTGTAGGAAGAATGATGTCTTGTAGAATTGAGATCCCCTCTAGATTCATCACAGACGAGGCTTCCATGGCAATGTTCGGTGATAAAAAGCAACCAAATGCTTTGACAGGGTTGGCAGCAAAGCTTCATCATGTACAATTCCATTTAGATTGCTGTTTTATTTTTATTGCCAGGCGCTGAGCAGTGAACAATCTGTAAAGCATCGTGTCTAAGAGACTATCAACAATCTGATGCAAAAATTATTGAAGAATAGCTAACGCAGGAACCGTCCTGGCGTCCCACCACCGATATACGCTTGCATGCAACGCCAGCGTGCACGCTCAAAATGGCAAGAGACGGCAAAAATAAATCAGGAAGTCCCACGTGTCAATCTCCCCATATTCAAGCAGCCCCCAACCAAAATATATATCCATATTTCAGAAAGAGAAAAAAAGAAAAAGCAAGGGGTAGCAAAAAACTTAGAAAAATAGCCAATTTATTTTTAATTGCCACACGTCGTACTCACAAAAATCAAGGAAAAGAAAAAACACATTTACCTATGTCATTTGAATTAAAACCACAACACGAGCAGGTCAATGTTTGAAATGAATGCTACGTTCTCCTTGCAAAGCAAGGCAGGGCCAACAAACTAATGCTCAAGTCTTATTTGAAAGGTATATAGAGCTCCAAATAAAAGACTGACCTCTTTCATGGAAACAACAATTCACAATGTCAAGAAGAGCTCTTCACACAAGCTAAGGGGGCTGTTCATTCAAACAACCTAATCCAAAACTTTTATTTTGCTTAAAAGCTCCACCCCTACTTGGAGAAGATTGGAGCAATGACTTCGATGCTATTCTTATGGGAATGTAGTATGAAGTCTAATCTTGACTTTTGGTAGCCTATTTGCCAAGCTTGTCTCTCCCTTGCATTATAACTAGTATGGACATGGTCTACAAAAACCTTGCTATCTGCTCGAAAACTTTTAGCAAGACCCTTAAGAAACAGCTTTTGACTTCTCCCGATGTTTATTTTATTTGAATTGGTAGTAGGAAATCTACCTATCTACGTTTTGCTTCTGCTGCTCAGTCATTGTTGATTAGGATCTCAATCCATCTGCTACAGTTCAACCCAAGACCTGATTTCCACCAAGTGGCACATGGTTTGTTAATCAAAGCTTATTGAGAAACTTTTTGGTACATCTATTATGTTGCTGCAAAAACAATGGAAGGGTCGACTTCTGATCATCCATTAATTGAACTCAAAACGTTGAATGATAGGTAATACCATGAGCAAATCTGTTGAAACATCAAAGGCAAAATTGGGAGCCACACCCAAGAGCCCCAAATGTAACCAATCATGATAATTATTTTGCACATTCATAATTTGTGCAGCTCTCGATTTTTTCAAAACTCTGTATATGAATGCAAGGATGATGTGTTTCAAGCTCAACAAAGTGTGATGTTACAATGGTTAAGCTTTTCATGACTGAAAGCGTGAATATATGTACCATTAATGTGTAGATGTCAAGAAGATAAAATGCACTGTAAACAAGGGATGGATGCTAGCAAACCTGAATGTTTTTCCAAACATCAGTGTCAAGAACCTCTTGGAAAGCTCTGTTGTAATAAATTTAAACACGGCTTAACGCTTGAAACCTCTTTTCAATTACATCCAATAAAGAGGACAACAATCCAAGGTTACAGAAAAAGAATGGTTATTCTCATCAATTTCCATGGTCATCATTGCCTCCTATTCAACTCAGCTGACAACCATGTTTTAAGACTTCAACCGCACATTTGATAAATGTAGAGAAGCAATCAGAGTATTTTATCTAAACTCAACTGATATAAGAATCGACAATTGAATGAAATTAAATAAAAAATACAAACAAATGCTTCTAACCCTGCAATTTCATGAAAATAAGTGAAAATCATTCATAAACCTCACCCTAACTATACACAACAGCATTGTTTTTTTAACAAAGCATATACCCACACTAAACTGACATCTTGGAACCAAAGTAGAAATGCCCATCCCATAACATACGTGTCAGCACAGTTGATTGAGACCTTCTCATCCCACTTGGCATGACCCCGTGATCGGATCTTAAAATGCATTAAATGGAGTTAAGATGGGAGTCAACAGTGCATTCAACTGTTTATAATGAAAAAATTAAGTTTTCGTGATCACATAAATGAAGATGCATTGTCTGACTTGATTCGACCACCTGCAAAAGGGACCACTCCACTTCATAAATACAACAGCCCCATCTAAAGGCAGCCTCATGATGCACCTCAACACCTCAGATTTTTCAACAACTAATTGCTCCTTACCACTCTGACTCTGAAGTTGTAGCGAACTGCATATTTACATTGCCAGGCAGACAGCATGCTCAGAAAAAAAAATGACTTTCTTCTTTGATCCTTACGGCGCAGCCTTCCATGTCAACTTGCTCAATGCCAATCTCTCAAGCTCCAGCCACAGCTATCTGGCCATAATCTACAGCAACAGTTTTCTCTAACTTTGGAGCCAGCAGTAATGCTGTAGAATTTAAGGCTCTAGAAGCAGCCACCACTTCCAAACGATTCCACAAGCTCTCTCGGTTCTCTTCCAGTAACTTGGCCTCTTCTTCATCCACCTTAAACTTATGATAACATTCTTCAAAAAGATCTGGATCAAGTCCTGAGAACATTTTTCTTACATTTTGCGTCAATCCATGCACAGCATGGTTCCAGTGACCTCTGCAGTTCATCTCCAAGGAGCTAAAAATGATGGGTAAAATCACATCCCGGTTTTGTGCTACGAGACTCACAATATGGTCATTGTTCCACAGAAAGAGTGCTCGTTCTGCTACCTGCAATCGATGCAAGATACTCATCTGTGAGAATAGAAGTAGCACAACCACCATATGCATTAACGTACAATAAACAAATCGGCATGCATACATAAGGATGCATATTGCAAACTAATCTAACCTAACAACAATACATTTGAACCTTCTAGAGCTCTTGGCTTCAGTAACAGCTTTGCTACGTCATTACCTTTGTGAAACAGTCGATAGGTACTAGGGAAAGGGGTATGGCCCTTGAGTCTTGACTTTCAAACATGAGGTCATGGGTTTGACACCCCATCTCTCCATTGGCATAAACCAAACGGCATTATCTTTGTGAAATTGGTGGCTATTCTGAGACTCCCCTTGGTGAATAGTAAATATTACAGTTTTTTTATCTTGTATGTCCATGTGCACCATGTGAAAGCAAACTTCAAACCACCAGGGGAAGAAAGGAGTCATCAATGAACAGGCTACATTTGGTGGTGCATGAATACAAAAGTTGCAGTGATGCACATCATGTAAAGATATGTGACGAGATTTTTGTATGCTGTTTTCTTACATCTGTACTGCTTCAGTACTACTAGCTATCCTGAGACTCCCCTTGTTAACATGATTATTGTGGCCAAAGCAAAATTTCAAGGGGATAAATTTTTCTGCAAAACTTGGAACTTTTTATCCTCCTCATGATGATCGAGCGAGCGAGCGAGGCGGAATGTAGTAAAGGTTCGTCTCAATCTTTAGATTTTTTGATAGAGCAGTGCTAACTGCACAATTTTTCTAAACATGGCAGCACCAACACCCAGAATATTGCATCATTCAAGTAACTATTCCAGAAAAATATTCTCGAAACCTTCACATGCACTGTACCTAACTTGCATGAGCTCTGTCAAAGCCCAATCACAAAGCTCCAGGCTATCAACTCTTTCATGCATAGAAGGAACTACATGCTAAAGCATCCCTATTCATGTCATCAGCGCCCAAGAGTAGGTGCACATACATGCACTACGATATATATGCATTGTGTCACTTCTCGTGAAGTTTCTAAAGGGCACCTACTTTTGTTAACTATTCGAGCCCTTCAATAGGAAAAAAATTCTCATACTTGGTGAAATTGTTCAGACTGGCCATTTGGGTGGGAAACTACTCAACCCTGTCAGTTTCTTTGTTTGTTCTTTTTCTGGTGACCAGTCACACGAGGTGTAAACTGCCTGTGCTGGTCATCTGGGCACAAACTACTTGTGCGAGTCATTATTCTTTGTTTTACCTTCTTATTATTTGTTTGAGCCATTCACCCTCGCTCTTCTTGCATGACCCTTGACTGCTCATGATACCTTAAATTCTCATGTGACCCTTTAACTCCTGGAGCTGTCCACAAACTTCTCACATTTACCATCAATAATAGCATTTGCTCTTTGCAAAAGATTGCCACAATGCTACAAACAGATATCTTCCTAATTTTGGAATCTGATTCTCCAGTGAAGATTCACTAGATTCTTGAAATAAAAAACGTACATTCTATAGGCTGGATGAGAATTGAGATAAAAGATCGATGGCAATCAAAATGGAATTAGTTTCATCATCCTTTACATGAGATTGATGGTCATTATTCTATTAAATTCATGAATGAAGTCTTTGTAAAGTGCTTTAGGCCATGGAAGTAGGATCTGAAAACTTTCAGAGTTATAATGCATTTGAAAGTGAATCCAAACATATCAAGTGATTCCAATACATTACTTCCCAAGTATGATCTTTATGGAGATGAAAGTGAAATCATGACAAAAATAATTTTCAGCCAACAACTTGGTTCCCTTACACCAAAATAGTATATGAAGCAGAGGACATCGTGGATAGGACACCAGCCAATCATTCACATCTTTACAAATGAAAAGGTGGAAAATGGATTGCAAGCTCTTCTAATGGTAAATCACAAGATATCTGAGGACACAAGCTGAATTTTTCAAAATGTGAAACTTTCTTGGTCCTTCTATTTCTAACCTAATCAATCAAGCTTTGGTCCATGGCATTCCTGTGTGGTTTCATAACATGATTGTCCCCATATATAAAAATGGAGATAAGCACAATCCTTCCAACTATAGGACAATAATGAGACATTTCTTGAGAAAACATATTGGAAGAGAAACTTAGTGTTTGGCTGGAGATTAATGGAAACAGCATGCAAAAGAGCAAGCTGTTTCTCACAAATTGCATTCTATCATCAATCACTTGGTCACTATACTCTCTATTATTGAAGAAAGTCATAGGACTAAACTGACGTGTTGCTTTGTAGCCTTTGACACCGTCCCAAGGTGTAAACTTTGGAAGAGAATAGAGCAGATTGGTGTTTCCATGAACATATGACGTGCTTTACAAAAAAGTGGTAGCAAAGGTGAGATATTCAAAGAGTTCTATTGTTGAGATTTTGAGCAACACTTGGCGTGAACTACTGGACTGCGGGCTGAGTTGCTGTCTGTCCAAAATGCATTGCTGTCTATCTTCTCTTTAATCTGCCATTGGAATCCCTATTGCTCTTTAGCTGATCCCTCAGATCTGAAAATGCCTCGTCGCAAAGGTGTGGTTGCCCCTACTCCTGATCTATCCTCAGTTTCCAGCATTGCTTCAGCCTCACATCCAGATCCACTTTCTCTTTCTCCTTTTATGCCTGTTGCAATTCCTATCCCGATATTGAAACTACTGTAGCTATTCCCTTGACTCCAGACACTCTAGAAGCACCTGTTTCTCTCTCTCTGAGCGATCGCGATCTAAAGTTCACCAATCACTTTTGGTAGGCTGTATTCGCTAAACTAGAGACGACCTTGAGCTTGAGTTCTTCTAATCATCCCAAGTTGGACGGTCAAACAGAACAAACTAATCAGACGACGGAACAAATGCTTCAAGCATACGTTTCCCAACGGCAATCTCATTGGGATATCTGCCCTTGATTGAGTTTGCCTATAATAGTAATAAGCAGTCGGCTACCGGTTATAGCCCGTTGAAACTCGAACGATCAAGTTCAAGAAGGTACGGATTTCTTGCATGATATGCAAGAAATGCTACAAATAGCATGTGAGAATGTCCAAAGTGCCCAGAATAAGGACAGACATTATGATAATCTAAAACTATCGCCTCAAGATTTTTAAGAAAGGGATTGGGTATATTTACGAATCCCAAAGGATTCGAGCATAATTTGTACCGGCAAGCATTACAAATTGTCCACTAGATATAGGGGACCATATAAAATCCAAAAGAGAATAGGATCCTTGGCTTACCAATTGGACCTCCCGGAAGGAACGCAAGTACACCCGGTATTTCACGAAAGTCGACTTAAGAAAAGTCTACGTGAAGGGGAACTCTTGGTTCTGGAGATCGATTGAACCTGTCAGAAGAACATCAGATGTCACTTGACTTGAACCTGAAAAGATCTTGGATACCAGAACTAACCAGTTACGAAATCGTATAGTTACCGAGCATCTGGTTCGATAGTAAGGGGGGAAGAATGTCATGCCCACGTTCGGATTGATCTCGGATTATTATCCCGTAAGGAGGTCAATAGGCCTACCTTGACCCGTAAATCAATTATGATTATGAGGGGTTGGGGCACTCATGGATTTATGGTCATCATTACTAGTTGGAGGCCTAAAACTCAAGATGGTGGATTTGTATGGGTCCAACAGTGACTCATAGGAGGAGTGGATGAGGTGGCTGAGTTAGCCTGCTGATGTGTCACAGTGCACTACTAGTGGTGCATGGGCCTTGGAGGGTATAAGTAAAGCATGTTTGATTTTGGTGATAGAGCTACATGTTGTTGGTGTGACTACTCTCTCCTAATGTAAATTGATTCATAGCTTGGGGGCTAGATCTGATTGATCTAGGTTTGGTTGGGTTGGTTTATCCACCATCCGATTCCCTATTGTTTCCTTGTTGTGGTTTGCCTGGTCTTTGAATGCGTGGTAAGGACTTGAAACTATACAAGCTCCATATGTGCATTACCCCCTCAAATGCTACAAATAGCACTTATTTTGCCATAGCCAAAGTTGAGGAATAAAAGAGACCCTAAAAGCGAAACTTTGTTTCGAAACGACAAATATATGTTCGAAACACAATTCCATTTTGAAATGAGACCCAAAACATTGACTAAGAGTCTTATGAGTGTCAATATAGCGTGAAGATTGATGGTCAATGTAGAGATCATGAAAAACATGTTTAAGGGTGCTACTTCGTAAGGGCATAAATAATGGCCAAGAGCTCATTCTCGAGAGAGGAATAACGAGTCTCATATGAACATAATTGACATCACCTATAGGCAATAACATTGGAATCCTAGAGAAGAAGGCCACCAACACTAACAGTACTAGCATCTGTTTCAACTATAAAAATCTGAAAAAAATTTGGTAAGGCAAAGGAGGGTACAATAGCAAGTAAATGTTTAAGATGAAAACAAGCTTTCTGAAACGAAAAGGAACAGGCAAATTTTGTACCCTTACAATGTAAGGCATGTAAAGGATGTGCAATGGATGCAAATTGTGGCACAGGATTATATAAATGAGTAGCACGGCCTAAAAACATACGTACATAATGCACATCAGTATGTGTAGGCCAACATCTAATAGATTGAATTTTGAACTTTGGCTAGATCGAGAGAAATGGTATTGCCACACACAATATAACCTAGAAAATCAATTTGGGAAACAACAAAGATATATTTTGACGACTTGGCAAATTAAGAGCTACAAACAAATTTCAAGTGCACAGTATGGGAAACAACGTCAGAACTATACACTTGGATGTCATCAAAACAAACACACACATAGATCCCAAGTGAAGGTTTTTAATTCACTCATCACGTTTTAAAAGGTAGGAGGGCCATTGGAAATATCAAAAGGTAAAAGACGAGATTCATAAAGGCCTAAAAACGGGTCTTGGGCACATCATAGGGATGTATATGAATCTAATAATTACCCAAAACACAAATCAATCAAAAACTTGACATTGAATCTCAGCTTGTTCAAGATGAGACATCTAATAAGGAGCTCGGGATGCGGGAACAATACAAAAAAGGAGATCAATACCATGATTGATTGAACGTAAAGGGGGATGGCTCAGCAAAAACAACCAATAAGTGTCAAGCAAGTTGAAAATAGCAGAGGAGATAGTAGTAGTGGGAACATGCATGTCTGAAGTAAGATGGACACAAGTAAAAGTTCCAAAGTGAGCTTTGGACAAGTTGCACAAGAGTTGCTTAGCGAAGATAAGATCATAGTAGAAGAGGCATCAATGCCAAGGCATGTAAAAGAGGTACCATCAAAAACAACGAAAATGCATTGGTGGGCCAGATTGATAGTCACATCACCTAATGACGCAAACCAATCATTGCCAAGGGATAGCGTCATAGTGCTCTATGAGACTTCTGATGCAACAAATATCATGTTCAGCATCCTTGGTTCTTAACGATTGATATGACACAGGCACTGACTTCACAAAGAACAAGAACTATTGCACGTCTAGAACGCGGTGATCAGCCCTGATACAGTTAGTTGAGCAAAAATCTCCTTCATTTTGCTCACGTGCTAATGTGTAGGTCAACTTATCTCTAATCTAATAAGGCCTTCAAACTATTGAGATATCATACCCATTTAAAACCTAATGGCCAGCTAAACTTAGTTAATACAAGTTGTACAGATGTAATGGGGCAAATTTTTGTAAATACATTAGCTAAGTTAGTGCAACTGGATCTCAATGGTCAAGTAGCTCAAGCTGATGGTGGAGACCTCATAATTTTCCCATGCACGTACTTGAGGAGCTTTCCTCAAAGGGGGTTAGGTGGCTTCACACCTCTCATGTTCCCAGTTTGGAGCAGAGCAGACAACAGAAGTAGCATCAACAACAGCAAAGACAGTACCTCATGCTCAGCCTTGTTATAGACATATAGCTCAGCAACAGAGATCCAAAGATGTGGACACCACCATTAGGAGAGTGACAAATAGTGATGGATAGAGATGTATCTAGTTATTGTACTTCAATTTGCTCTATTTGGAGAGCACAATTTGATTCATTTATTCACATTCATTAGTTATCATATCCATCACACCCTTTTTTAGGAGAGTGACAGATAGTGATGGATAGACATGTATCTAGTTATTGCACTTCAATTTGCCCTATTTGGAGAGCTCAATTTGATTTAATAATTTACGTTCATTAGTTATCGTTTTTCATTGTTATTTATAAGGACGTTTCTTACGGTCCTATGGTTATGACACACTTGATATGTACTTATTCAGTCTTTTGTACCTACGGGTACAGACAAGACATCAATAAAGCGCTCTCTCTCTCTCTCTCTCTCTCTCTCTCTCTCTCTCTCTCTCTCTCTCTCTCTCTCTCTCTCTCTCTCTCTCTCTCTCTCTCCAATTCATTTGTAATATTTCAAGATCTTGGTTTGAAGAGATTATGCAATTCCTATATGTAAATGGTGTTTCTTCATGCTTTCATAGCTAGCTTCTCTTGCTTTCACGGTGTGTCTTCTATGGTGATAAAGATATCACATAGCTAGGCCTTACAAATTTGTCAGATAGATGCTTGCACTTTAGAAAGAATAAGAACTAGCAACCTCACCACGTAAGGACTTCAGAGCAGGAATAGTCGTCAGATGGATATGGAAAAAAGAATGGGTGTTACAATAATCAACAAGGGCAATAAACTCACGCACGTGATACGAACATGTAGATGTTGGGGATCGATCTTACTGAAACAAGTAGCATATGCAAGCTGGGCAAAACACTCGGCAATCTACGAACACATACACAAATTTGTCGGAGACCAATCTTACCGAAACAAGTATCATACGCAAGTTGGGCTAAACACTCAACAATCTCATTAGAATAGGAAACAAGAATCTCCTCAACAATGTATAGGGCAAAATCATTGGAATCAAAAATCTCACTAATTGTATAGTAGCAGGTGATTTTGAGTGTGGGCAATCCCGATTAAGGTGATTAGGGCTACGACAGCTGAAACACAATTTCTTCGTACAAATCTCAAGCATCTCTTGTGAAGTACAATGTTTAAAGATAATGTTACATGATAAAAATGAAGGTGGACTAGAGAACCTAGGAATGGGGGTAGGTGTAACAAGAGGGGTGACTAAATGAGAAAATGGGGAACAATAAAAGGATTAAGACCGAAAAGAGGGTTGTTGGTCAAGGTACTTATGTTGTGAAGTAATGGCAAGAGTCACGACGAGGTCAAGGGAGGTGGGCTGAAAAGATTGAACATCAAAACGAGGAACCCCATGCAAGCCAGAAAAATAAGGAGCAATGACTTCAACATGGGGAAAGTATTCCAAAAGCAACATGCAAAAATCCACCAATCAACTGCAAACTATGGTCCTCAATGGTGGAATATAAAATTGAAACCCAAATAAATGGATTTCCAATGTAGCTACTAAAACTGAGATCATGAAGACAGGAAAAACAACTACTATAAGCTGATGTAGATGCATAAAGGAATCCAAGACAGAATGAAGCTTTCTCAAGGCACTTGGCCGATGTAGATGTAGGAAAAATTCCAAGAGAGAATGAAACACTCTCAAGGCACTCTGATAGCCCAAGCATGCCATAAAGAAATGTCACCATGCAAAACCCAAACAATCGAGACATCCAAAGCCAATCGAATGGCCCAAGAATACCACCGAAAGATGACAACTTGACAACTATAGCAACTCAGCAACATCGTCGGAGACCAAGCGATATGCAACAACCAGGAATGCCAAGGAATTTGAAGTATAAGTAGATCATGCAAAAAATGCCCAAGAATGTATAGTAGTACCCATGAAAACAGGGTCAACACTCCAACGAATCCATAAAGCCCAAGAGTGTTTATCATCAGCATCACCTGCAACAAACCCATCCATAAAAGCACAAGGATGTTGAAGAACACATGCACACTCATTTGGAAGAACCTCATCAAGATAAGCAACAGCTACCATTTGAAAGACATCCTCTAACAATGGATGCAGAAGCATTGATTGAATTGTAGAAGCATCAATAGAACTAGCACATATTTCAATCAGAGACGTAGAAAGTAGAGCTAGAGAAGACAACGCCTGACCACAAAAACCTGGAGGAATATCTAGCATATGTCGAACCTGTGGAATGTCATCTGAAAAAGGCTCAAATGCAATTTGTATTTGACCATCAAGAAACATGCAACCAGAAATGTGCAACCATCTGACATATGTAAGTTTATAGGAGATGAAAGATGAAAAAAGTCCTCTCCATCGAGAATTGATACATGTGCAACTACCATGGAACGAGCAGAGATGTTTGGAGTGCAAACAAGAACTGAAGCAAAGTAAATTGTGGAAGTGCCTGAATCAATGGAACTTGGAATCTCAACAACAGAATATGTGAACACAATGTGTAATAGTGACTCCGAAAGGCTTGCACAATACGAGGAGTCATCTATAGCATCTCATATGTCTGCAACAATTTGGAATAGAACAACAACAATCTGATCATCATGCAACGTGGAGCCATTAACAGGAATTGGAAAGGCATATGGACATTGCTCGAATGTAAGCAGTTGTGAGGCTTTGAAGGAGTCGAAGGAAAACCGTCTTTGATTATGGTGATACGCAACAACCATGAAGTCCCATGGACAACTGATAGACTGGAATAGTAAAACTCACCGGGAAGAGGCTCAAGAGATAAGTGCAACCATTGGAAGTATATTCCTTGAACCAATGAAACCATCAAGAGGAACTATAGGAACCACAATGACAACCTAAGCAATTGGCTTTGTGGGTCAAGGAACTATCTGCTAATGCAATCCTAGAGGAATCGTCATGTTCATCAACGAGAACCAAGGGGTAATTATCTTGTTGATATGTCTACCACCAAGAGTTAGCTCGGCCTCTAAATCTGGTTGTAGCCAACACAATCATATCAGCATTAGAATGTGGATAAATCTCAAAATAAGAAGCAAATGCATTTAACCAATCTGACAGTTCAGTGTCACCATAGCACTCAAGATATTTTTAAGATTGAAATATATGCCAATTCTTGTTGTAACTGAGATAATCGAGACCAAACATCCATAATGAAACATATGTATTACGTAAACACATGAGATATGAACTGTGAATGGAACTAAATGAACTAGTAATAACAAAAGAAATCGAAAAATGAATGCAACAGAAGGTAAATGATACAGAGAGAGTCCACAAGACAAAACAAACTTAAAGGAAATGAAGATAAAAATAAAACTAAAACGAACTAAAGAAAATGTGACAAAACAAACAATGGAGTGTAACAAAGATGAAAACGAAAAGTAAAAACCCATATACATACCTAAAGTGAAGTAATGAGAATGCATAAGAAGCACAAACGTAGGCTCTAATCAACGCTCAAACATCAATGGAAAAAGGCCACGAAGCAACCACAAAAGTGAGCACCAAGTAATAAAGTTAAGCTATCTAGATGTGACAAAATCCAGTAAGTGATAGGTTGTAAAGAAGTTGCCAAAATGACCACCAAATGGAGCACCAACTAAGGAAGTGAATTACCCAAGAATAACAAAACAATTCCAGCAAGCGATAGGTGGTGAAGAAGTTGGCAATAAGTGAGTGAAGTAGGGCGGCCATGTTGAAGTGTAATATCACATCTAAAAAAAGAACAACTAAAATATGACAACTGGTGATTTTTTTTACCCCTTTTGAAAACTTTGCAAGATTTTTTGATGAAGAGCTCGTTTGACAAGGAATTTGGATCAATAGTCTTGCCTCAGCCTAGCACTCTTATTAATGTAATTTTTTGAATTTTTGTTGCAAAATAGAATGAACAAAATGAGTTCTCCTAAAAACTAAAAATTAGGGTTTTCAGAAAATGGCCAACAAAGAAAATCACGTCATCATGGGCTTTGGCTGCATCGCCAATGCAACCAATAGAACTCAATTCTATTCACAAACAAAAAAGTTATGACAAAATGTGAAAAAAGGTTTAAGAGAAAGAAAATGGCCAGAGAGAAACTTCCTAGAGAGAGAAAATGGCTAGAGAGAGAAAAGAAAATCAACGCCTTCTCAATTGCTCAAGAAAGTGTTCTGATACTATGTTATGACAATATTGGTAACAAATGAAGCATAAGACAACAAAAATCTTTGTAACTAAGATCTCCAAAAATGTGTACCAAGAAGCTCAAGACTCCAAATCATAAACTAATGCTTAAATAGCCTTATTGGATTTTTACACTAGGCAAAAGCTACCTACCTTCAGTTATTTTGGAGGGAAATATGAAAATTCAAATATTAGCGCCCTAATTAGGAACCATGTAAAATAGTGTTCTGGGGCCTGTCAAATATTAGGACCCTAATTAGGAACCATGTAAAATAGTGTTTTGGGGCCTGTCAAATATTAGGACCCTAATTAGGAACCATGTAAAATAGTGTTTTGGGGCCTGTCAAATGTAATAAAAAATGTGTGTCCACTAATTATGTTAAAAAATAGAAGTACGGACTATGTGTGCCCATAACATCAACAACATCCTATTGAAAGCCTAGTAGGATCGAAGCTGGGAAAACTTTAGGGAATCAACAACTAGTAGTATGTTTGCTAGAAAGCTTGGCTTCAAAAAAAGGCTCCAAGTTCTAGTTTTGTTTTTTTCTTTCAAAAGCCCTCCCTTCTAAAAGCTTTCATATTTTTCATTAGTTCTTTTGTAATGGTTTAGAGTCTATTGGTAGTTGCAATATAAAAATGTCAGGATCTCGTGAAATATTTTTATTCATTGTTAGTAAATCTTATTTAACTATGTCCTTTTCACATTCTATGGAATGGATAAGTGTGGAACACTGTTAAGGGCAATGGGTATCACTAGGTTTGAGATTATATAGATTTTTGGCTCTTGGCATGAATCAAATGTCATTGGGGGCTAATGGTACATGAGGTTTAGCTATTCTTCCCTTGATAGAATGGCTTTTAGTGAGTTAGAGATGTGAATCTAGGAATACTTCAGAAATTTTTAGACTAAAGAGTTGGTGCCTATTTTGTCATAGTTAAGTTTGGGACCAAGTCCCATGGCAAATTATTGTGTTTAATTCTTATTTCATCTTAGACATGCGCAAATATAGTAGGTATGGTAGGGCGTGGAAGTTTACTATGTAGAACTCCTAGATCATGCATGGAGACTACGGGAGACCATTGCCATTGGTAACACGTACCATTCCAAAATGCAAAAGCAAAAGCAAAGCCATGCAAATGGGAGGAATTGACTACAAAGCTTATCCAATATGAAGGGTGGGATCATTCTAAACTATTTTTTCCTCAAATTACGATTTGGATTTGATGGTGTAAACCTATTTGAATTATTTGTGATTTTGATGTCATGGCCGATTTAGAGTTTATTGTGATCATTGATATGTATTATGGTCCATAGACGTCAGATAATCATTGAATAATGATGGATTTTTATACAATGTAAACTAGATAGTTGAGACTTGAAATTGTTCAATGGTGTCAATTCTTTTTTGGAATGTGAATGTATGACTTATCATGATTGATCATATTATTGATATTAATACTAGTAAGTTTATGTATTGTGTATTCAGCTTGTAATGTTGGCCTCTGGGTTATATCATTGTCTGAAGCCAAGAGGTTTTTCTCTTCAATATTCAATCTATACTTCTCTAAGTACAATTCTATGAGTTCTTCCTCACTTTAAAATTCACAATTATTTTATGTTGTCATTTTACTAAGTTTGGAACCCGCCTTTTCATGGATAAGTCTATTTGACGAGATAAGATTGTTTTGCATTTCAAATGCCCTAAATTGGGTGCCCTACACGAAGGTCACAGTTGAAACCTTCCAGAAGATTGTTAAAGCAGTATAAATAGGAGCTAGAGACACTTATTTTCCAGATAATTAAGTTTGGTGGGAGCTCTATTTGTTGTAGATCTTAATTGAAGATTTGCCTAAGCAAGTGACCACCATTGCTTTTCATGGAGTTTTCTTAGTTGGAGAATGCTTTGTGAATCTTATTTTTTGCCTTCATACTTCATTTAATGCCAATATTTGTGATTGAGTTCATAACTAGGTACTGTAGCACTTTCCTCCCATCATCTAGTTGCTGATTTGTTTTTTCCGCATCTTATTCCTCCTCTTCCACCATCACTGAACATCTTTCTTCCATCACTCTATTACTGCCTTCTCCCTTTCTCGTTGCTTCATCGTTGGTCCACATGCCTCCCATGGCTACATTGCTGGCCCCCTCCTATCCTCTTGCTTCGTCGCTGGTCCACAAATGTTTTAAATGCTCTATTGCTTTCCCATTTGATCCATTGCTGGCCCACTAGTTTTCCCACAATCCACCACTGCCATTTTGCTCATGTTTGCTTCATTAGTGGTCCAAAAGTCTTTCATCTCGTTTGCTGTCCCGTTTTATTCCCGTTTGGTTCATCACTGGCCCCCCATAGCTCCATCGCTGCCCCTCTTATTCATGTTTGCTCCATCACTAGTCCAAATGTTTGTTGTAGATCCATCGCTCCCCATTTTTGTTAGACTCACTCTTACCGCATACCTCAAGGTGCCGGTTAACCACAAAAGACCGAACGATTCACGTTCCACCCCACCATAGGACCTAATCCGGGTCCACCCTCTATGCCCTGGCTTGTGACCGTAACAAGCAAGATCTGACCTCCATCCTAGACAGTGTCCCATACCACCACTGCCTATGCTCTCAGCCATCTCCTGCCTCAAGCTAGCACTCATCCTGGCCGTGCACATTCCTCTCCATCCACCTCCTCCTAGGTAGATAGAATGGATGGCAAATGAGTCCTCCCCTCATATACCTCCAAGGTGGAGACTCCAAGCCATGCGCACGTCCTAGATCGTGACACATGGCAACCATGCAGGTTCACGAGTCACCGGTCAAGTCAACAGGCCCAGTCGTCGTCCAGTCTCAAGTTTTGGTTTGGGACCCAAGGGAGTTGGGTCCCGAACATTCCCTCCTCCTTAAAGGATTCTGGAAGAAAATCTAGGAACCTCAGTCTAAAGGTCACGTTCCTTTTCCCAAGTATCATCGTATTCGGAGCTTCCTTTCCAACAAACCAAGTACTCAGTTACCTGCCGGTTTCTGAGCCCACGTTGACATACATCAACAATGGCCTGTGGTTCCGTAGGTACAAAGGATGTCAGGTCCTCAAGCTGTCATCCTGAAGAATCGACCAATGTGAAAAACTGGATGAACCTTAACACCTTGAGGAAGTTCTAGTTGATAGGCATTCCGATGGAGTTTCCTTACTATACGGAATGGCCTAGCATAACAAGGTGATAACTTAGGACATTTTCCAGTCTTTAATACCTTCGAGTCTTTTGGGATTCTAAGATATACCCAAGCCCCCTCCTCACAAACCCTAGGTTGTCGCTTTTGATTAGCGTAACACTGGGCTCTATCCTGAGCCGTTTTTACGTTATCGTGAGCAATAAGCAACATTTCTTGCATATCATGCAGGAAATCTACTGCTGCTTTAATATCAAGGCTTTTGAGGCCAACAGAATTGGGAGCCCTAGGCTGGAAACCATACATCAAAGAAAATCGACAATGCTTTGCGCTATTATACGAAGATTCAATCATTGGTTGGTACCTTTCCCAATCCGACTGTCTTCTGGAAACATATGCATGAAGCATGTCTTCCATAGATTGGTTCATCCTCTCTGTCCGACCATCCGATTCAGGATGATCTGAAGACCCTAGACTTAATGTGGTCTCTAATTTCTCAAAGACCGCCAGCCGGGATTTTCCAATGAACTTAGGATCTTGATCACTAACAATGTCATTCGACAGACCAAACAACCTGAACAACTTTTCTACGAAAAGCTGAGCAAGTTCAGAAGCTTGGATAGTTTGCTTGGTTGGAATGAATTGCGCCATTTTGGTTAATCTGTCAACTAAAACCCAAATAGCATCATTTTGTTTCCCCGTCCGGGGTAGCCCAACCACAAAGTCTATGGAAATACTTTCTTTCGGGAATTTCTAAGGGCATTAGTAACCAACTGCCTTAAGTCTTTCAGCTTTATTAACCTGACATTGTCCACATTTGCGAGCATATGCCTCCACTTGACTTTTTAAATTTGGCCAATAAAAGTTCTTTTTCATTAGATCAAGTGTCCTTTGTGAGCCAAGGTGCCCTGCACATGGGCTGTCATGACATTCATGCAGGATTTGGGCCCTTATATCATCATTTTCTGGCACACAAACTTTTCCATTCCGGAAAAGCATCCCATTTCTAATGGAATAGTCTCTTAATATCTTGTCCTAAGGAGAAGCCTCGGAATCCTCCATTCCAAGCTCATCACTAGATCTAGATGAATCTGCCAAGACGTCTAGCCAAATACGACCGAAACACCTATCGGTCTTACACAAATCTCTTAAGGACAAATATAACTCAAAAAAGCTTAACTGATTAACCTCTCCAATCCGGCTTAAGGCATCGACGACACTATTAGAAGAACCCTTCCAGTACTCAATGTCATAATGAAATTCTTGGAGCATTTCCGACCATCTGGCTTTACGACCCCTAAGGTCAACAACATCGTTACCATACTTTAACGCTTGATGGTCAGTAACTATAGTAAATTGGGAGCCATACAAATAATGTCTCCACACTTTCATGACATGAATAACAACAAAAAGCTCCTTGTTGTAGGTGGAATACCGCCTTTGAGCATGATCTAACTTCTAGCTTTCAACCGGTCTACCATCCTGATATAGGACTGCACCTATAGCATAGTCACCGACATCCGTCTCAAGTACATACGGCTTGTTAGGATCCAGGTGCTATAGATACACAGTATTTGAGGTTCTCAAAACTCTGATTCATCTCTTCGGTCCAAGTAACTGGGACTGAATTTATTGTGTCGGCTTGTTCTTTTAGCCCCTTTGAGGACATTTGTCAAAGGCAATGCAATTATTGCATAACCCATGATAAATCTATGAAAAAACCTCGTAAAGCCCAAAAAGGACTTAACCTCCCGGATGGTTTTAAGGATTGGCCATTCATGAACTTGTCGGACTTTATTTGGGTCAATTTCCAACCCATGGTCCGAAATAACGTGACCAAGATAAAGCAATCTCTTCTGGAAAAAAACACATTTGGATTCTTTGGCAAAAAGCTTCTCCTGTCTAAGTAACTTTAAGACAGTCCTGAGATGCTCCTCATGCTCCTCCAAAGTCTTACTATAGATGAGAATATCATCTAAGTAAACTATGACGAACTTTTCTAGGTATGGACGAAGAAAATCGTTCATCATCTGCTGGAAAGTCGCTGGAGCATTTGTGAAACCAAATGGTAACACCAGAAACTCATAATGGCCATACCCAGTTCTAAACCCGGTTTTTTCAACATCCTCAGTCTTTATACGAATCTGATGATACCCTGATCCCAAATCGATTTTGGTGAAGTACTTTGCACCATGTAATCGATCAACCAGTTCATCCATTTGTGGCAAAGGATAACGGTTTTTAATCGTTAACTTATTTTATTTTTTAAAGTCCACACAAAGACGAGTACCTCCGTCTTTTTTATCAACTAAGATAGCAGGTGCCCCCCAAGGGGACTTACTAGGCCTAACATGGCCCATCTTAAGGTAATTTTGCAGTTGCCTATGAACGTCATCCTCTTCAGCAGTACTCATCCTGTAAGGGTACAATGATACAGGAGAACTACCAGGAATAAGTTTAATACCATGGTCAACACCCCTAGAGGAGGGAAGATCCTCAAGAAGCTGCTCAGGAAACACAGCGTTAAATTCTTGCCTAAGTTTCCTAAAGGTTTCACCCTCAAGCGAATTTTCCTGCTTTAGGTTATTAGACATTAATTCCATTTGGAGATTGTAAATTGCAAACTACATTCTTCATGTAAGTGAAATCTTTCAACCAACATAAATAAGAGTTACAATGCACAATATCCATCCATTTAACAGTTTCTAGCAGAAAGCATATACGGAGAAGAAATATAAACATTTGCATTTAATTGAGCCATTATGCAAGAACGACAAACTGTGTGTTACATAGTTTTTCTTCATTGACTCGTTCTTCTCATAGAACCACTCCTTACCAAGATAACATCTACCCTATCTAGATTCATAATGTGAAAGTCTAAATTATCATTATAGGCTTGTATTTGAATCGGTAGATGTGGGAATATCAAGTCCCAAACTTGGCTTTCCGCTCCTATTGCCAGCTTCACTGTGTAACAGTGGTCACTTTGTCTTGTTTCCACCTTTAGCTTCTGCAACAAATTAGAGTTAATAAAATTATGTGTGGAACCATCATCAAATAAGATTGTTACGGCTTGGCCACCCACAACCCCCTTCATCCGAATGAGGTCGTTGTTAGAAGTAATAAATGATAATGATAGTTTCTCATGGGTTACTTTGACCCAAAAGGTCGAGACTTGTGTAACCATGGGTTAGGTTTATTATTTAGACCATGTTAAGTCAGTTTTAGTTGAGTTGGACCCAATTTTGGTCCAATAGTAATTCGTGGGTCCAAGTAAAGTCTAATTATGTTAAGGGACCCTATCTTGACTTTTGGGGGTGCCCTATAATTAGTATTGGGTCTTGGAAGGTTTTAGAACTTAGAGTTTGG
This sequence comes from Diphasiastrum complanatum, assembly GCA_029204225.1. Lineage (NCBI taxonomy): Eukaryota > Viridiplantae > Streptophyta > Lycopodiopsida > Lycopodiales > Lycopodiaceae > Diphasiastrum > Diphasiastrum complanatum. The sequence continues at coordinate 36,741 of MU832907.1, read as the reverse complement.
AAGAGTCTAGGCCCTTGGAAGGCCTATTTATATGTACTCTTTGTTCATTTGTAATTTATTCCCTTTCAAGCATTGCTACTACTTTCTCTCTCCTTGAGGGCACCTAAACCTCTCCCTCTTCTTCTTCTTCCTCTTTTTCTTCTTCTTGTATATGGAGATTGAATGTTAGAAGGATCTTGGCACTTTGATTTCCTACATGGTATCAGAGCCATGGATCTTCTATGCTTGATTTAGGGCACCCTACCAAAAGAGATCCTCTTCACTTAGGGATCACAAAAATTCAGCACCTTTGCTGATTTTTTGGAGTGAAGATCCGTTTTTTGACTCTTTTCCGTTTTGCAGGAGGGCGCCACACATCAAAGAAGATAACAGGATTTTGGGCGCCCAAAAATCAGGTTGTTGTTTGCTGATTTTTCAGGTTGCAGGAAGGCGCCATTAATTATCTTCTTCGGGGCTTCTTTTAGGTCGCCCACATCCATGTAGGTTTATCCTACTTCCGTTGGTCCGCTGCTGCCCTATTTTTCAGATTTGCTCCTTTGCAGGAGGGCGCCCATCTACAAGCAATTTCTATTCTTCTGATTTGGCTGAAAAATTAGCACCCTTACTGATTTTACAAAGTGAAGATCCGCTTCTTTTTGCTTGTTTCCAGGTGTGGAAGAAGGCGCTAATTTTTTTGTGATGATCCGATCACATGAATGAGTTTTAAAAACTTGGTCAAAAATAGCAGATGCAGCTAGAAAAGATATGCACTCAGTTTGATACGAAGTTAAAAGCATTGGAAGAGCACAAGCTAAGAGTGATAAAGCAACTGATAAAATGGCTAAAACTTTTTCTAGTAGGGAAAATGTTTGGTGTGTAATTTGGGGGTGCCCTATAATTAGTAGTGGGTCTTGGAAGGTTTTAGAACTTAGAGTTTGGAAGAGTCTAGGCCCTTGGAAGGCCTATTTATATGTACTCTTTGTTCATTTGTAATTTATTCCCTTTCAAGCATTGCTACTACTTTCTCTCTCCTTGAGGGCGCCCAACCCTCTCCCTCTTCTTCTTCTTCCTCTTTTTCTTCTTCTTGTATATGGAGATTGAATGTTAGAAGGATCTTGGCACTTTGATTTTCTACAGTCGTGAGGACCAAAAACAGTCGTATTGAAACAACAATGCTCACACACAGAATTACCAGCAAAGGAAAGATCAACACAAGATATGCTAGAGTTACCTAGCGTCTTAAAAGATGCCCCTCTAGCCTTCCTTTTCTTCGGACATTCCTTCGCGACATGACCTGGTTCCATGCAATGGAAGCATAGATTGTCACTTCTGGCTTTTATAAAGGTTTCCTAATCTATAGTAGATCTTTTCTTCGATTTACCAGAACCAGAAGACCCTTCCTTTGGCTTATCTTTCATTTTCTTTGGAAAGAAAGGCTTCTTACTTTTTACATCGGACAAGACACCAGACTCAGGCTTGGCCACTATACGAGTATCATTGTAAATCCTGGCAAAGCGAACACCATCCTCGAGGGTAAGAGGCTAGTTCCTCTTGACCTCTAGGTGATAGTCTCTTGGCAACCCAAGAATAAAATGCAACTTTACTAAAAGAAGGTCTATTCTAGTTGCAAAACGAGAATAAACCTCCTAAAGTTCTTGTAAATATTGATCTAGGGGCCGGTTCCCCATATGAATTGTTGTGTACAGACGATAAAATTCAAAGTCATCTAATATGGGAAGGAAGGCCGCCTTAAAGACCTTACAAAAGTCTTCCCAAACCTTAGTTGCTTCAGGCTTATCCCTTAAATCTTGCCACCACGTAAAAGCTTTACCTCGCAGGTACATGATGGCTAGATTGATCTTGTTGTCGTCGGATGAATCATGCATGGAGAAATGCGAGTTCCACCGATCAATCCACGGCAAGACCGCCTCAGGGGTTCTATCCTTCTTCTCCCCAAAGAAAATTTCAGGGGGTGAACAAAGGTTGATGCAGTAGCTGCCTTAACTACGTCAATTCCTTAAAGTCTTGCTGATCCCCAGAGTGTTTGGATTGCAAATCAACAATCTGTTTGCTATAGATTGTTAATTGCGAGCAACAAGGATTTGGAATCCAAGGTAGAGGTAGATGTTGTAACCTCTTGAGTAGGAGACATAGGCTGAGTGGTAGGATTAGGATCCATTGTACAAGAGCAAGAGAGGTGAATTAAGAAAGAAAGTTGGAAGAGATCACAATCAACTCAAGGAAGGTAGATACAACTCAAACTTGCTGGCTCCTCACTTTCCAAATGGTATTGTCCATGACTGCCATAAGGTTAAAAAGACTGCAAAGAGAGGGATGCACCACCCACCTCCACCTTCTCTTCTCATGAAACATAGCATAGGAGAGGCATGCTTCCCTCTCCATGCTTGATCACCACATGCCAAGTGGCTTTACCTTACCACCTAAGCCTCCACATAGGAATCCTGGTCCACCTGCCAAAATACATGCCAGCTGGCGGCCAGGATACCTCCCCCCCCTCCTCATCGCTGGTCTGACCTCTCTTTCCCCCGCTGTCCGGTTTTTTTGGTAAACGGGCCCTGCGGAACTGCAATCTGCCGCTCCAGACCCCCATGGAAATCCTGTCCGCCGCCTACTGACACCTGTCCACACCAGGACAGTGCCACGCTGTAATAGATCCTAACACCACAGTAGGGCAAACACTAATTGATCCACCCAACCTTGCCTACTCCCTGATATAGAGTAAGCCCCTCCTAGCCCAGTGTGAGGACTGGTAGCATGCTACTGCCAAGTGTCGGCCACGTGGCACTGACGTGGCCGACTGCACGTCGGGACCCAACTGGGGGCCCTATCCTGCTGACAGGGTCCCTAGGCTGTGTTAGGCCCGCCATGGCTATGGACCGTGCTGGGGCACACTACTCACACTGTCTTGCCCTGTTGGTCATGTACGCTGGACACGACCCTGACTGTGGTATCTGACCTATCTGTGTTCTCTAGGGTTCGGCACTGGTTACGAGCTCGTAACACTCCCTCCCCCTTAAGAACCGTCTTGGTCCTCTAAGACAAAGTCTGGAAAAATCTTGCGAAGGACGCTGCCTCTTTCCCAAGTGGCATTCTCAACAGGCTGATCATTCCACTTAACCAGATATTCTCGGTATAGAGTATGACGAGTCTGCGTCTCTCTACTATCAAGAATTTCCTCTGGTTCATGTGGAGGTTGTTGAGGATCCAATGGGAGAACTAGAACAGTGTCCCCTACCAGATTATCTGATCTGGTTAAGGCTTTTCGTAACTGACTTACATGAAAAACTGGAAAAACCTTACTGCTGTGTGGGAGTTCTAGTTCATAGGTGACCTCGCCTAGTCTCCTACTGATGGTAAAGGGACCACAATACCTTGGAGACAACTTAGCACACACTCCTGATTTGAGGGTTTTAGAGTCAACTGGGACTCTCAAGTAGACTTTCTCACCAGTGGAGAACTGCACATCCCGTCTGTGTGGATCTGCATAATGCCTGGCTCGATCCTGGGATTGTCTAATGCTACGCTTAGCATGTTCTATCATCTGGTTTAGGTCTTCTAAAAAGTTTCTGGCTGCTTCAACTTTTTCTTGTTTAAACCCTACAGCTGTGGGTGAGCGTGGCTGAAAACCGTACATCAGCATAAATGGGCTGTATCCCGTAGCTGAATGTTTGGTACTGTTGTAAGCAAACTCTAATATTGAGAGATACTCCTCCCAATTAGTCTGCCTCTTGCTGACGTATGCACGAAGCATATCCTCCAGCACTTGATTTACCCTTTCTGTTTGACCGTCCGTCTGTGGATGGTCAGTGGTACTCATATTAAGTTTAGTATGGAGATGATGGAATACTGCCTTCCAAAAATTTCCAGTAAACTTACTGTCCCGGTCGCTGACTATGCCGGAAGGTAGACCGTACAATTTAAATAGCCCGTCTACAAACAACCTCGCTAACTCTGGAGCTCTAACGGTTGTTTTGGTCGGAATAAAATGAGCCATTTTGGTCAGACGGTCAACTGTGACCCATATAGCGTCATTACCCTTTTGGGTTTTAGGCAGGCCTACTATAAAATCCATGGAGATACTCTCCCATTTACCAGCTGGTATTTCTAAGGGATGCAACAACCCTCCTGCCTTTAAACGCTCTGCTTTATTTACTTGACATTTCTGGCAACTGGTTACATACTGGTGGACGTCCTTTTTCATACTGGGCCAGAAAAATTGCCTACGAAGAAGCTCATAGGTCTTCTGTATGCCTGGGTGTCCCGCGCTAGGATTGTCATGACATTCATATAGGACCTGCTGCCTATAATCCTCTGAATTGGGGACACATACTCTATCTCTATAGAGCAAGTACTCATCCTGAATGGAATACTGTTTCCATTTGAATCCTTGAGTCAACTGACCCTCAAAATGAACTTGTTGGGCTGCTTCTTCAAGAGGAGCAAACGAGGCAAAATTTTGCGGGTGACATTCAACAAGATCAACCTTTCTTCACGAAAGGCAAGGGCAAAGGCAAGTCAAAAGGAAAGGGGAAGCCTCCTTCCAAGGATGAGCAAAAGCCCGTTGGAGGTCAAAATGTCAACACTCAAAAGAAGAAAGGAAAGTGCCATTATTGCAAGAAGTATGGGCACTTCATCAAGGATTGTAAGAAGAAGCTTGCGAAAGAGGCGAGTAAAGGAATTGATACTAGTGCTTCACTTGCTACTTTGGAGCAAGAGCTTGAAGCTAGTGGTGATCTCTTCAACCAAGACTATGCTTTTGTGTCTAATATTGCTTCTACTAGTACTTCTACATCTATGAGGAATTCAGGTTCTGTTTTTCAAGTTGCTGATTTTCAACCCATTGAATGGGTGATTGATAGTGGTGCTACTCGTCATATGACTTCTCGCAAAGTAGCATTCACTAAATTAGTGAAAGTGCAAAATGGAAGTAAGGTACAATGTGCGGATGATGCATCTTATTCTATTCATGGAATTGGATTTGTAGCCATTATTCTGCCTAATGGTGAAAAAAAGTGCATTAAGAATGTGCTTTATGTTCCGGGAATCAAGAAGAATCTTCTTTCGGTTTCAACTATGTTGAAGCAAGGACAAGTTGTTGAGTTCAACGAAGGTAAGTGTCTTGTCAAGGATCCTAAAAGATCACTCTTGATTATTGTTTCGGGAACAATGCATGCTGGCTTATTCATTGTGGATACCTATGAGCGACGAATTCCCTCTACATGTCTTGTTGCTTCTACATCACAATCATTGGAGTTGGCTAAATTGTGGCACGCAAGGTTTGGGCATCTCAACTTTGCAAGTTTGAAGAAATTTGAAGAAGCTGAAGACATTCAATATGGTAGAAGACATTCCTACTATTGAGCAGCCGGAAGGGCATGTATGCGAGGGGTGCATACTTGGAAAGTTTCAAAGGAAACCTTTTCCAATTGATGGAACTATAAGGGTTCTTGATAAATTTGATTTAGTTCATAGTGATGTTTGTGGTCCAATGAGGACCGAATCCATTGGAAAGTGCATCTATTTTGTGACTTTTATTGATGACTTTTCTCGTTTTACATGGATCTATCCTATGAAGGCTAAATCGGAAGTTTTTCAACGTTTTAAAGATTTTCTAGCAATGGTGGAAAATCAGTTTGGGCATTCTTTGAAGACCCTACGCACCGATCGAGGGGAATACATTAAGAATACGTTCTGTGCATTTCTTCAAGAAACGGGAATTCTACATCAAATGACAACTCCCTATACGCCTCAACAAAATGGTGTTGCCGAGCGAAAGAATCGCACACTTATGGAGATGGCCCGTTGCATGCTCAAAGCAAAGGGGCTGAAGCGGTTATAACGGCATTTTACTTGAATATTGTCCTACGGAGGATAATATTGCGAACCTCTTCATTAAGGCATTGCCTAGAGTCAGATTTGAAGCTTTATGCAAAGTTTTAAATTTGATACCATGTGTTGGTTTTGTTACATAGTGAAGATTTCAGTTTTTGCATTGTCATTTAAGGAGGGTGTTAGAAATAATTGACTATGCTAAAGTTAATCCATAGGTATTTAGTTATTTAGGCCACTTAAGTTTGTCTTAAGTTCAATTGGACCCAATTTTGGTCATGTACTGACTTGTGGGTCCTTAGGGGTCTAATTTTGTTTAGGGGCCCTATCTTGACTTTGGGGGGTGCCCTACATTTAGTAAGTGGTTAACCTTAGGGTTTGGTGGCATTTGGCCACATCCAGGTAGAGTACCTAGATGCTCATTGTGTATTCCATTTTAAATAGTTTGGCTAAGCATTGCTCTCCATTGCTCTTGTTGCTATTTTCTCTCTCTCTATCTTAGAGATGGGCACCCAGCCTCTTCTCTCTTGTTTCTTGTGGAGATTGATTGATAACTAGATCTTGGTGACTTGTCTCTTGCTTTCCTACAGCTGCTTCAAAGCTTCCTGCATTACCTATTACTGGATCTATTTTAGTTAGTGATTTACATCAGGCAGTAGGTTTTGAGTAATTAGCTTACTATTTAGTTATTGATTTACATCGGGCAATTGGTTTTAAGCATAGAATCTGTGAACCGTGCAGTTCACAAAATTTTTTAGGCTGAACCGTGAAGAACTGTAGAAAATAATTATTTAATTGATTTTTTTTAGGGGTTTTAGGGGCTAAAGAGCATGTAAAAAATTAATTAACTATTGAATTAATTAATTACATGAACCGTACCACGGTTCATGAACCGTGGTACGGTTCTCTATATGGTACTTCAGACCCACGGTTCTGAGAACCGTGGGTTCTATGGTTTTAAGTAATTAGCTTACTATTCTAAGTTTTACTTAGCTATTGGGTAGCTTAATTGATTTTTGCCGTTCTACGGTATTAGTTTTAATACTTTAATCTTCTTGTTTGATCATGGGTTTTCCCATCATTTTTTATAAAAGCAAGGATAATTATTCTTTTCCAGCCTTGTTGTCTGACGACCTATGTCTTCTCCTTCAATACCTCCATTGGTGCATCAATTTTCTAATACTTTCATTTTCACATTTGTTTATGATTGGCTAATACCAAAGCTACTGCTTGGGGCCTTTTTTCTTCTACTTTTTTAAATATTGAATAAGCTTCATGGTACTAAAAGTGAGTATCTATAGTTGTAGGGAACTTGGCTCTTGGACTGACACCATTAGCACAAAATTATAACCCAGGAAAGAAAACAATAAACCGTAGTACAAAAGTAGTTCTAGTAGTTAAAAAGTTCAGCCCACATTGAGGAAAATGTTTTGAAAGGGGGGAGTGTTATGGACACACAGTCCATACTTCTCTATTTTAAACCATAAGTAGTGGACACGTATTTTTTATTACATTTAATAGACCCCGGGACACTATTTTGAATGATTTCTAATTTGGGCACTGATATTTAAATTTTCATATTTCCCTCCAAGATAATTGAAGGGAGGCTTTTGCTTAGTATAAATAGCCACTAAGGCTAATCATATGTTAGTTTACACGAGTTTTGAGCTTCTTGTAGGGGAGTTACGCATTTTTGGAGATTTGTCTGAGCTATCGGTGGCCATTGACATTCATTCAGTTTTCTTCGTTGGAAAATGCTTTGTGAATGCTTTGTGTTGTCTTTATGCTTCATTTGATACCAATATCGTGTTCATAGCAGCTTACAACAAGATAAGCACGAAAAAACGAGTCCAACTATTTTTCCCATAATCTTAAGTTTAAAGTTTTCATGAATACATGATGCTTGCGAGTACAACCATACACTCTCAAAGTTTTTCAGCTACTGATAAATCAATTATCAAATTGTGCTACTGACAACAGTCTAAATGTCTGGTGACTTAAATGATGCAAAAAGAATCCATAATCTTCACCTATGCATGAGAGAATTGTTTGAAGTACAGAACTCATTACCAAAAAACTATAGTGTGAATGATCGTAAGCCAGATTATGAAACAGTTCTTAGAAAACATCAAGCAGACTCACCTGGAAGTGTGGATTGTTCAAACACCGTGATATTTGCCTAAAGAGTGGAACTACACACTTTTGGAACTCTGCAGCCTGGGTACCTTCCAGTACTTCTTCCAACTCTCCTAAAAAGAGAACCTCCTTTTGGCTGTTTGTAACGGGCCAGTACTTCAGTAGGCCTCGAATGACCACATCCGCTAGTTTGAAATCCTTTTCTATGAACTGAGTGATACAATAAGAGAGCTGGTGATGATACATTGCGACAGATTTTGGTTTGTGCAATGGGATCAACGCCCTAACTAGGAAAAGCTTGTGCTCTTCCTTGAGAGGCAATGCAAACCCATTAATTATACTAGCCAAAATCTCTAGAAGCTCAGCGATACCATTGTGCTTCTCCGTCTCAAAAATGAATCGGTAAAAAATGTTGCTGATGGCTTTGCGTATGAATGGACGGTGAACCATAAACTTACCATATATACGGTGCAGAATGGTCTTCAGATACTCTCTTTCCCTTGGATCCTCTGAGTCAAATAACTCTAATAGCTTCAGCACGAAGGAGTGATCAATATACCTCTTTGCAGTCTTCGCATCTGTCTCTGTAGAAACGACAAACCTAAGAAGGAATTCGTACACGATCTGGAGATGAGGCCAAGCCGGATCCATCAATGGCTCGTCGTCTTCTGCATCAAATGTATCTGCGATAATGTTATGATGCGATGGAGGAGGGAAAGAACGAAAAAGATTGACAGCCACCATTCTTGTGATATCCTCAAAAACGGACTCTGTGAATTTGCCTGTTCCAGAGGTGACATAATCCACCAGTTCTAACAAAGTCTGGCGCTTGATCTCTTTCTCGTGAACGTTTTTGGTTGCATCGGTGAAGTCGAAGACACAGTAGCATAACCCTAGCTTTTTTACTAAAAGGTTTTTCCTTTCAGAAGTAGGAACGTCTCTAAAAGCTGGTAAGGGCTCGAAAAATAGAGCATACATGCTCGTAGTCGAGGGAGCAGAAAGGTAGGGCTTCTCATTTGATGCTTGAAACGCACCGGATGTAACCGGATCAGAGATTGAATTTCCGGTTAAAGGCATGGAATTTGATGCCGCTACTTGACCTGATGAAGACAACCTAGAAGCATTGCTAGCAGTAAGCAATTCACCTCCTGTATTTAAGTTTTTTGCTCTGCTACCCGCCGATCCGTTTCCAAGGGATGCATTGTCATTGTTGTCGCCCCTAGGATTCTTCCTAGCAATCAGATTTTTGAGGCGTATGTTCATCATACTGGGTGATTCAACCTGCCCTAATTTAATCAGCCCTGACACTTGACGGCCGGCTAGATCCTAATCTTTACAATCTCTGCTAAGTTTGAGTTCCAAGAGTTGCTCTACTTATAGCGTCACAGGGAGGCTACCTGCCGCTGCTATGTCGCATGTCTTAACTGCCGCAGTGCTACCTTAGTCTTTAAAATTTCTGGTAAGTTTGAACCCCAAGAGCTGTTCTATGAGGGTGGAAGCTCCCAGTGCACACAATCGCCGCTATTTTGCACGTCCTCAATACATGTCAAGACAATCCCACAAAGGCGAGAGCATCAAAGCATTGGTTGCTTGCATAAGTGCTCTAAACTCCGCAACAAAACACCAATCTTTCCAAGAGGTAATCAAAACCCAATGATCAGACAATCCCCACGAAGCTGAGCGCATCAAACCATTTGTTGCTACTTACACAAGTGCTCTACAATCTGGACAAAAGCACACCAATCATTCAAGAGGCAATCAAAATCTGATGAGCAGAAACCATCTTCCAGCCCATAAAACCCTAATGCCTTACTGAACCACACAATGATTCTTTCCAACTGGGAATCATTTTAATCTGCTCTTTTTGCTGTGGACAGATGAGCAAGCTCCTGCATCTGCATTTGATTCTTCCCAGATTAGATCAGATATTGAAGCATAGATCTTCACATGAGATCTGTGAAAACAGAAAGAATTATTCCACAAAAGTCTGCTTACAATGAACTATCAGCCACCTAAAGGCTTGCCCTCAATGCAAAAGAAGAAAGAGAGAGACCTTAGGAAAGGTCAATGTGGATAGGATAATTACTAAAATTCCAAAACCCATAAAAGATCATATATATGTTTTTAGCTTTGCCGCGATAATAATAAGTTAGCACTACAACCCCTCCATTGATCTACCTATCACCATCACCTCATAGTAAGTTAACACTACAACCCCGGCATTGATCTACCTATCACCGTCACCTCAGGCTAAAGATCATGATGATTGTAACTTATCTATCACTACCGCTATAGGTAAGGTATCTATCAGCGTGGCTATCTTGATGATTCTAAGCTATCACAACTGCTAGGTAAGTTACTATAATAATTCTAGAGCTTGAAGTTGACATGTCTTTTCTCACATGAGTTCTAGTTTAAAATTTGCCCCTTTTTTTTTTAACTTTATGGGGGTCTTCCGGCAGGTCCACATAAGGAGCCCCCTAGTTCTCAAGGTCTTAAGACCCTTGTGTAATGATATGTGGAAGTTTTCTTTTTTATGCACAATAACATGTAAGGTTAGAAATTATGACATTGCTTGTTGATTTTATCTTAAGGTTCATGTGAATAATCACATAGTGATTGACACCTACACCATTTGGACCCACCTAGCACATTGTTAGCCCTAGGAAGGGAGGGGGGGGGGTGTGAATGGGAACCTTCCTCAAAAGATAAATCATGCCTAAGACCTACCTTCAAGGCCCGAGCCTTGGGCATTCTCTCATGCAACAAAGTTGGAATTTCTTCTTCCACAAAATTATATTAAGCTAGAAACAATGCGCAATAACCTTGGTTGTTGATTAAAGCATAATATTCATGTAAGCAATCGTCTAGTAATTGACAACTAGCACTATGACCCTCCATGTGGAATCCAAGTGTTACATATTAGTCTCTATATCATTGTCTACGTTGACGTGATATTTTAATGTGTTGCAAGCATAAGTGTAGTCTCTAGACTCCCATATTCGAGGTGTCGCTAAAATACAAAAGAAATTCATAATAAAAATAAGCAAGCACTTGGCATTATGTAGGTAATTAATATACTTCAAATGAACCTTCATGGACAAGGCTCACTTGTCCCTCACACTATGCCAAATGTGATTTTTTTTTTTGCAAAAAAGATATACAATATTAGACATTATGACGTTGTTGATTCAAAAGGTTCATCTAGACAAATGTTCAATGATTTACATCTAGCACTTCAACATTTAATTGCAAGGTTTGAGTGCTTGATGTCAATATGTAAATTACTATTTACATGAACATTCAACCACATGATTTTAATGTGGGACAACAAAAGTATGTTTTGTTCTTTGAAATGCAACTGAATTTTATTCTTTTCAAACAATCACTTGGCAATACATGGAAAAAAGGCCCAAGGTTGAAGACCTTGCTTCAAGGGCAATGTCTAATCTTAAAGGAAGGCCCAAAGGCTTCTATGTTGGATTTTTATGCTCAAAACCATCTATTCGATAATGAGCATCCTAAAAACATCGACACCGACAAATCTGACCAAACCGACAAATCTGACCAAACCGACAAATCTGACTAAACCGACAAATCCGACGAAGCCGACAAATCTGACTCAACCGACAAATCTGACGAAGCCGGCAAATCTGACCCAACCGACAAATCTGACGACAACGACAAATCTGACTTCGTCATCAAGGAAAAGTCGATCCAAGACTTTATGGCAGTTCACCTACTTGTACATAGTCTTTATTACTTAAAAGGCGGTTACCAACTCCAAGGCGGCTGTAATTAATTAAGTAGGTAGAAAAGCATTGATCTGAAAGACTTGAAAATATCTTGTAAATAAATATCTTTTCAGTTAGTTATCTATATAGACGGAAGCTCAAAAATATCTCATATATCTAAATTGCACTCAGCTTCACACCCATGTACTCACCTTCTGATTTTTATCACGAGTACATTTTGTCACACTATTGGTTTGTTCTATTGAACATTACTACTGTTTATTCATCTTTATTATAGTTGGTAACTATTGCATTTTCGATCTACAACCGTCCGTTGTTCTGCTTCCGCTGCTATCCCACCGATTTACGGTATCAGAGCGGGTGGCTCAGTGATCTGCATTTCTATTGTAGGTTATCAGTCTTGTTTCTACCAAGACATCGTTCAACAACCAACAGTATTCCAATATCGTTGTTTCCACCAACAATCTCTCACTCTATACCAGAATGGATCCATCTTCTAGTTCATCTCTGATCGACAAACTCGATGAAGATAACTACCATCTCTGGAAGTTCAAGATGAAAGTAGTTCTACTTGCCAAAGAACTGTGGGACATAGTTGATGGCACTAAGGTCAAGCCAGAAGGTGATGCAGCCATCATCACTAAATGGAGATTGAGAGATGGCAAGGCATTCGCCATGATTACTCTCAATATCAAAGACTCTCAAATCAGCCAGCTGCTTAGACTGCTAAAGATGCATGGGACATCCTAGCAACTCTTTACAATATCAGGGACGTCACTTCCAAACTTCATTTGAGAAAGAAATTCTTCACCTTGAGAGTGTTTCGAGTCATCTCAACACTTTCAAAAATCTTATGGAACAGATGACTGCAACCGGCTCAGTCATTGAAGTTTCTGATGATGTTATGACTCTATTATCGAGTCTACCTAATGTCTATGAAAATTGGGTCATGGAAATTTTGACCTAGGAGCATCTCACTCTATCATGAGTAATTTTGATGCTACTACAAGAGGAGATCAGAAGAACTGCATCCTCCTCAGGCTCAGGATCGGATCCTCAGTTCAGATCCAAGAGATCTACACAATCATATTATTCTAACAGGAAGAGCAACATGCAACAGCCTGTACCAAATGAAGCATCAACTTCATAGCCTTCATCATTTCAGCAAAGACAAAAGCTATTTTGTAAATACTGTAAGAGGACTGGTCATCTCATCAAGAACTGTCGAACTTTAAAGTACAACAACGAGAAAAAGAAGTAGACCAAGGTTGGAGAACATCATGATATCGACTCCTAGTACTTGGGCTTAGGAGCAACTCAACATATGCCTCACCATCGAGATTGGTTCCATTGCTACAAGCCATTCATCCATTCAAAAGTGAAGAAACCAAATGTTTCTATTACCAAAGCTCTGCTAGCTTTCAACTCCCAATCTGACGAAAAGACACAAAAGAAAAATGTTCGCGAACAGCACGACCAACAGGAGAAGGTCAAACGACACAAAGCGACACGAAAATGTTCGCAACACGAAACCCTTTGTGCTCCAAAGGACCAGGAAGTCCAACCAAGTACTGTGAAGTACAAATCCCTGATATGATATGGTGACAACAGCAGAAGAGCGTGCATAAGTTCATCAAATTAACGAATTCTTTATTTAGCAAGGCTTTATATCAAGTTTAGCTGATTGTAATATCTACTACAAATTATTGAATTCATCTTTCATTGTCATTACATTATATCTTGACGACACATTACTCTTTAAATTGGCATTCGAATGCTAAAGGATGTCAAAAAGATGTTATCGAATAAATTCAATTTAACAGATTTAGTAGACGCCCATTTTTGCCTTGGTATACAAATTTTCGGAGATCTTGATCATCGATTGATTTATATTAGTCAACAAAGGTACATTCATAGCATGTTATTCAAACATCAAATGGTCGACTATAAACCAGCCAAAACCCTAATGGATCCAGGCTCAAAATATTCGAAGGACCACTGTCCTCGGTCTTTCGAAGAAGTTGAACAAATGAAACAATATCATTTTGCTACATTTCACAAGCCAATCTTCCAACACTTCAGCTTTTTCTCTTTCTTCTCCCCTTAGTAGGTCTCAGTTGGAATTTGAGATTTAAATACAACAATAGTTTTACTTAGCTTATTAAAAACTCCATATGTTGATTTCTTAAATGATTTTCATAGTTCATATCAAAGAGTGCCGTACTCAGTTGCTAGCAAATTTGCATGTATAAAGGTACAACGAGATTTGCGAACTTTTTCAGTCATTTTGAATTATCTACAAATAGGAAATAACTTAACTAAGTTAATGAATATGTCTATACTTAACTTGAGTAAACACACTATGACCAAATCTAACTGAACGTAATCCTCAATATGGTTAATTCATTTTATCTAAGCAAAATTTTGAGAAATAATTTTTTTTATATAATTCAAAAGTTATGACGAAAATAATGTTAGTATTGAAGGTAATCAAAATCAATAAATCCATATTTAGTTTGATTTTTGAAGTCGCTAATCTAATGTCTCATTGGCATGCAAAGCATACAACATTAGTCATTGATCGTCATTGCAATTTTTTTTTATATAAAACCTAGTTACTTAAAATCCATTAGCCATATCTATTGATAAATGACACAAAAATCAGTACGCATGCACATGACCACTCAAAACAATTGTAGACCAACCATGCATGTTAGAAACATTCACGGAATCACCATGCCACAAATTTCAGAAAGTACATTATCCTAAAGTTAAAGAAAAGTCGACATGTAGCAAAACGATTCAAAATTTTATTAAATTTTACATAGAAAATAGCTAAACTTCCAACAACGATATATTGAGCTACAGTGCACCAAGTTGGTCATTTTAAAGCATAGTACAAAGGTAGGCACATGTTTATGAGATAAATGTCACGTCATCATGCTAGCTTCACACATGCGAGTACAAACAGCCCAAAAAAATAGTAGGAGGCTACACTAGGTATGAACTTCGGAGAGACGGGGCATTAGCCATCGACAACCAAATTGCAGGTACTATAGTTTGTTCGGAAGGCCAAGAGGGTGACTAAACGGAGCAGATATGGGACATTTTGAGCACACTATATGACGTGAGGAAAATGACTTCCAAGTTGCATCTCAAAAAGAAATTCTTCTCACTCAAGATGTCTAATGGTGTTTCGCTTCATAATCACATAAATCAGTTTAAGAATCTCCTACAACAGATAGTGGTTGTCAGATCAACTATCGATGATCAAGACACAATCATAACATTGTTATCGAGCTTGTCACCTACATGTGAAATTTGGGTGATGATCATTTTGGCACACTCAAATATAACTCTTCCAAGAGTAATGCTATGTTGTTATAGGAAGACAATCGAATTTTTTCAAATTCAATATCTCATGCTCTATACGTAAAAAAATGCTCTAAACGTCAAAATAAGAAAGGCTCAAATGATTTGTATTGAATAAGAAGCTGACACGAAGTCATGAGCAATTGTGAAGTCCACAACAAAGAAGAAGATGTTTTTTAAGTATTGCAAACGCACTAATCATGAGATTCAGAATTGCAGGATATTGAAAGCTAAGAACTCAAATAATAAGTAATCAAATCAATAGGCAAATGCAGTTGGAGAAACATCACAATCTCCTATTCAAGACATGGATGAAGGAACGTTTATAATCAATGATAAAAAATCACAAGTCGACAATGCTTGGTTTCTCTATTTTGGAGCACTCAACACATGATTAGTCATCGTGAATGTTTCCAGTCCTATATGCCTTATAGTACAAAGAAGTCCGCTCATCTTGCGACAATAGTACACATACTATCAAAGGAGGTAGTATAAGATTAAGCTTCTAGAATGATCGATTCAAGTTACTATCTAATGTTCTATATGTACCTAAACTTTCAACAATATGTTACCAAAAAGCAGAATTATTGATTTATATCAATGCAGAACTGTCAATTGGATGAATAAAATCCTTGCACTCGGCAAGAGGCATGAATACTTATATAGATTGAATCACTTATCTTCTAGTTGATACTCATCTAGCCTATAGTGCCCTAGCCTATGGCACTATAGGCTAGGGCACTTAAATGATACATCTATGTAAAACATGTTTAGATAATCCCTTGTACTTGATCTCGAGTATTTGGATAAGAAGATCGACCTTCCTGTCTGTCAAGTTCCAATATTGGAAAGTAGACTCGTATTCCATTTAGATCAAGTCACAAGCATGTAGCAAAAGATGTTCTAGATGTTGTTCATCTAGACATTTGTGGCCGACGCAAACCTTATCATTAGTTGGTGCAAAGTACTTTATTACTTTTATCAATAAAATTTTTAGAAGAACAGTTGTTTATTTTATTAAGCATAAGTCAAAGGCTTTCAACCTCTTTAGACAATTGAAGGAGCGTGCAGAACTATAGTTCATATTCAGAACATACTGAACTAAAGGCCTCTTAGACAAAACACCTGATGAAGTTTGGACGGGCTCCAAACATTCATATCAAACCTCGGAGTTTTTTAATGTATTTCCTATGCACAAATACCACATGAGATCAGAAAGAAGTTGGATTCCCACATTATCAAATCCATTTTTATTGGTTATATTGTCTCATACAAAGCTTATAAGTTATGATCTCATGACATTGAAGATATGCACCAGTAGAGATGTTACATTTATCGAGGATCGGTTTATTGACCTCAAAGACAAAGGTAAAGCTACAATAGTCGAACTATCGAACACTTATTCCTATCGAAGGTCCGAATGCATCAAATTTCGATGAAAAACTTACTAATAGCGGATCAAAAGATGTTTGCAGCTCCACAACAACAGAACCAAGAACAAGATTATCAGCCTCAATCTCCTCTCAGAAGATCAACAAGAGATCGCAGACCACCTAATAGATACATTGATGAATCTACTTGTTATCTCATTCGAGAGCCGACTATTGTCGAAGAAGCACACAGTCAGTCAGACTCTAATGTATGGATAGAGAGTATTCATCTCTCATCAAGAATTGGACTTGGACTATTGTCAAATTGTCTGCTAACAGAAATGTAGTTTATTGCAAACGGATATTCAAGATCAAATACAAAGCAAATGCAAGTATTGATCAAAGAAAAGATCGACCTATCATAAGAGGATTTTTTTCAGATCCCAAATATTGACTATAGTTCAGTACTAGTCAAGCAATCTTCAATTAGAACTCTTCTATCATATGCTATTGTAGCCAATCTAGAGATGCATCAAATGGATTACAAATAGCCTATCTAAATAGAATTATCGAAGAAGATATCTACATGATATAGCCCGAAGGGTAATTTATCAACGACAAAAAAAATCATGTATGCAAACCAATGTTTCATAGGTCCATTTTGTACATCGTTTCGAAATGTGTTTGAAACGCGTTTGAAACGAGGGTTCAACTCTTGTAGGAAATAATCTCTCGCACAACTTGTTCTTGTGATTGGATTTTCAAGATCAGACCATGTACGCAGGCTAAGGGTCTGAAATGAGAAAAAAAAATTGATTTTTTTTTTTGAAAATGTATTTTTATGGGGTTTTGGGGTTTAGACAGTTATAATCAAAGTAGAATCATTGTGTTACTGTACTGTGATTTCTATCAGTGGATAAGGATCAATTGGCCTCGTCACGAGGCAAGTCGAAGGGACACGCATCTCGTCAACGACAACCTAGGTCATGCATGGGTTGCCTGAGTGAAGAACTATATGTACAGTGTATTTTCATTTTGAGAAATACAGTTGCTACGTGAGCTTGGTGTGGAGAGTGTTTTCTGTTTGTGTTACTGTGTAGCATGATCTATGTTCTTGTTCGAAGCAAATTCTAAGTTGGTATCAGAGCCGTACAGGGAGTGTACACAGTACAGTATTGTCGTTGAAGAGAGCTTCGGGAGAAGAGTCTTCTGAGAGTTCGGGGTTTACGACGGGTTGGAGACAGAAAGTAAAGCATTGGTGCACGGTTTCTAGTTTACAGAGGCTTGCCAAGCTTAGCAGAGGACTTATTAGCCTGTGCATAGCACTAGACAGGGAAAAAGTTGGTGAAAAATTGGCAATTTTGTACCCAGTTGAAAATTCAAACCGGTTTGAGATTACGGTTTTCTACACATAACTGGTGATTTCTTCGCTGTTTGTGCTCCGTTTTGGATGTCGTAAAGAGAGGAAGGAAGCTAATCATATTGTCAACCAGCCATGGAGAGATTCTGAATTTTATGTTAGAGATTTGTCTGCAGACAGATAACCTAGCAGATCCGTGGTAAAAAGTGAAAAGCTACTTTTTCAAGTTAAGCAAAAATCACTGTTTCTCCACGGAATTCCATGTTTGAACACTTTGTAGACTTGGAATCAGTAGGGCGACCCTGCTCCAGGCCTCAGATCGTGCTCAAATTGATCAGAAAAGGAGTTTGATCAGGCTAGAAACAGGCCAGGAGGGCGTGACCGTGCAGAGAAGGTGGAGACAGATCGCAGGCCAGTCGCGCGCCCTCACTCGAGTGGGTATTTAGTGCACGAAGGTGCCTAGCAGCTGTGTGGAGGTTCATCGATGCCCAAAGGGATTAAGAGCCATAGGATTGAGCTCCATCGCGATGGACAATGCTGATTAAAGGGCCTGACGAGCAACGTGAATCGTTGGATCCAAGATAGCCATTGGATTGCTTTGGAACCATTTTAAACTTCAAATAAAGGGGCTTGAAGGGCAAAGTGAACTTCAACTTCTTTAAAAATCTTCACTTTGAAATTGGAGTTGGGTCCCTATTTTCTTGAAGGTTGCAGTTTCCTAAAGCTGAAGAAATAGTTCAAAAACTAGAAAAGCCCTTATTTTCTAGTCCTTAAGCCTATTTGACTCAAACGAAAGCCTATAACCTCCAAACGAAGGGCACCTAGCTGTACTTGCAAGTACGGTACCATAAAATAGAGTGATTGCAGCGGAGAAAGTGTTCGGAGTGCGCCAAAAGTGATTTCACCATTCCATTGGGCACGTAGTTGGGAGTTGGCAACAAAGTGCATTTCGGAAGGCGACACCGATTTGGCTTTCAATTTGGCGGAAAAGCAGTGGGTGGCCTGGTAAGAAAAAAATAGCAAGTCATTATTTTCAACTTCTGACATCACAGTTGGCCTTGACATACAACTTTTAGCCTACGGTCGAAGTTTCAGGCAGTTGTAGGATGGCAAACATGGGAGAGTCCATTTTGAGTGAAAGTAGCAAATTGGACAGGATTTCCAACTATGCAGTGTGGAAATTCAAAATGAAAAACATACTAATGGAGAAGGACGTGTAGGATGTCGTCACAGGTGATGAGAGAAGACCGCCAAATGAAGTGGACAACAAAGTGTTCGATAAGAAGGTGAGGAAAGCTTCGACCTTCATTAACTTGTTAGTGAAGGATCACATCATTACCCACATTTGTTGTTACACCCGACAGACATGGGATGTGCTAAAGGAACAGTTCGAAACATCAAATCCGTCAAGAATCCTGTTTCTAAAATCAAAACTGAATAGTGCCTGCATGGAGCAAGGAGAGCACATTCAGATGTACATGACCATAATCAAGACAATGAGAGATGAACTGCACTCTATTGGTGAGTGCATACATGATGTTGAGCTGGTGCACAATGCATTGTGCGGCATTGCAGAACCTTTGACGAGCTCATAAGAATCTTGATGCAGGAAGAGCAACGACGAGAAATGGTGAAAACTAGATGTCAAAACACTGATGATCAGGCACTTACGACACTCCAAAAGCAAAGCAAAGGCAAGGGCAAGAAGAAGTCTAAGCAACAATTTGCCAAGACTCAGGAGGATGGGGGATCTTCCAGCAAGACCAAGAAGAAGGTCAAGTGCTTCCATTGCGGTAAAAAGGGCCATTGGAAGAGTGAATGTCGGAAATTCTTGGCGGAATCAGGCAAGGGGAAACCAAAGCTACGACCAAGCAGCTGCCATGAACTATCACTTTGCATGAGCCCATGCGACATTCCTAGCTAGTATGCTGATTACTTTTCAAGTTGTAGTATTGTTGAAGCGTTGCTAATTAGTGAAAGTGCATCAGACAGAGACGATCGGTACTCAGAGTTAGTTTCGAGTATGCGGTTGCATCCTCTATTGTTTTGTGCTCGCTATTCATTTGATTTGTACATGCTACTTCCTAAATTTAATCATACAAATTTATTGTGTCCAGTATTATGTCAGAATGAAAGTATATTCTTTTGTTCTACTGTAATCTTATTTTGTTCTCTTACAATGTTGTCTGAGCTATCGAATGCTTTCATACATCAATACTATTTTTGTTTATGTTTGTCTACGAAGTCCTACCACTTGAAATACTGTTGGCCAAGCCTTACCTAGTGGGCCCCGCCACGGTACAATGTACAGTTAGAATAATAAATTATGATGATTTCAAAAAAAGAATCAAGTAGAATCAAATGTGCTTGTCACAATAAGATGGCTCAAATTTGATTGGCGTAGTCATGCATGAAATGATCTTTCCGTAGAGCCCGATAGTAGTATCTATCAAATGCAGTTTTTCTATCCGGTATTATTTTTATTCTTCCAACACCAGTGAGAGGTGGCACCCATTTCATACGGGCACTGGTGCCATTGTCGGACGCACGACATTTTTGTTGGCACCTACACTATTTTCCCATGGGCACCGACGCCACTCATCCGAGCACACATCGACACCATTTTTTCATGGGCACCAGCATGCGTGCTCAAATTTCATATCTGTTCACTTGAGATAGGTCAGCTTGGCAATCATCACTCGAAATTACCCTAGGATTTCAGGCATAACATTATCAATCAACATGACTCATTGAGTGGTCAAAATTGATCAAAATTGAGTCTAGTACATATAGGTTGCAAGCATTGTTGAAGTAAAGAGTTCACCTAAGCCTTGTTGAAGGCTAGCTCCATTTTGTCACGATTTCGTGACCTCTTAAAAGAGGTCGTGCTAAAAATAATTTTAACATAGAAATGGACCTCGAGTTCTTGGCACCACAGAACCCACGGTTATGAGAACCGTGGGTCTTGGGAACCGTGGTGGGAACCGTACCACAGTTCATGGACCGTGGTACGGTTATGTAGTTAATTAATCAATTAATTATTCTTTTCCCAAATTTCATAAATTTCACAGATTTCACACAAATTTCACAAATGGTCCTCTGATTTCACAAATTATTTCACAGATTGAACCAGATTTCATAGATTTTTGGATCTGATTTCACAAATGATTTTACAGTTGAACCAAATTTCACAGATTTCACACAGATTTCACAAATGGTCCTCTGATTTCACAGATAGAACCAGATTTCATAGATGTCAGGGATTTTTTTTGGCTATTTTTGGGGGTGGGAAACAAAAATAAATAAATAAATAAATAAATTAACTAACTGTACGGTTCACGACGGTTCTAGGCAAAAAAAAATCGTGAACCGTACAATTCTCAAAACCGTGGTGAACCGTGGACGGTTCATTAATTATATGCTTGGCACTAACATGCATGTAAGATAGTTGTCTAGCTTGCAGATATATGAGCTACTAGACAAAGCACGAGCTTGATTATGGGATAATCCTTATGGCTGCTTGATAACATGGTGCTCTGGGCAGCCGAATTAAAAAAAAAGGAGGTGTGATGTGAACACATGGTGATGAGGGCCAATAGCGCAAGTGCTTGTAAGATACAATTGTCTACCAAGGCTATAGGAAATAAAATGCATCTTTTAAGCAATGGCCTTACCCCGCTAAACATGGCCACCTTGCCACCAGTCGTTTTGGCCAGCAAGTGACTCTTGGAGGACGGAAAAGAAAATGGAAGAGAGCAAGCAAAGCAGAAGAGAGAAAGCGAAGAAGAAGGGATGATCGCGATCATAGCTTCTGCTTTGCATTAGGAGAAACAGGAGGAGGAGGCAGAGGCAAAGCAAGCATGGCGGTGGGAGGGAGCAGGGAGCTTCTGAAGCTGGAAGTGTTGGTGGCGCAGCTTGAGTCACTGGTGGTCTTGGCCGCACAGCAGCCCCCAGATCCTCTCATCTGCTTCGACTTGCTTTCGGATCTGCTTTCCACTCTCAAGGAGGACTCAAAGGTTGGTTATCATGTACACAGATACCCATTACATGCAAAAACGAAGAAGAATGTACATAGAAATTGTTCTCAAGTCTTTGAAGGTGTTAATAGAATGCTGTGTCCCCGGCCGTAGCCTGTTTGGATAAGAGTGTTGCTGTGGCGATGGAGACCCTCAATTGTTTACTTTTTTGTATTCTCATATTTTGGGATGCTCTAGTATTTAAGCTATGCATCTTCATCAAGTGCTATAGCCTCTACACTTTTAAAGTCTCTTGCTCAAGGTCTAGACCACTTGCTATTGCTTGTCAAGACCACAGACATTGGAAATTGACATGGGTGTGTCGCTATGGATTGAACTCGTGGCCTCTCCCATTTCGGGGATATGATGGATGCACTAACATTTGAGCCAGAAGGTGAAGGCCATTGGTTTGAAGGTCTCTTGCAAGGGCTATTGGCATAGTCATTTTGAACAATAAGTACAGTATAATGGACCAATGCACTTATTCGAGAACGAAAAGATAGGTATCATGTAGTGGAGGTATTCTCTTGGAATTAGTTTACTTTTTTACACAATGCTAAGTTGTGACTGAAGCAAAACAAGAATGCTGGCAATATTGAAGAGGCTTCAACACAATGTATGAAATGTGTTGGAAATGATGAAAAATTGTAGCTGAAATGTCAATATGTTGTTGAACATAAACTGGGCTTGTTTGACTTGGGATGGAGATATTTACAGAGGGCGTCATACCAGGGTTTATGTGACTGACAAGAGTGAGTAGGGGAGCAATGTTTACGATGTTTGGAGATAAAAGCCATGAAAGCAGATGTATGGAGTACAGCTGTAAGAAAAGATGCTTGGTTTTGAAGTGGACTGTCATGTGGGAAATATTGGAGTAGAGAGGAGAGAGAATCTTGATATATTTGTGTGTACTCATGGTCAAAGGTACATTTGGGTGCTCTCAGCATCGCAGGGGGAATGGACGAAGGAGTGACATGTCATGGTGGCAAGGGACAATGAGAGAAAGGATTGATTTGACAAGATGACGAAGAAACAATAAGATCTGAGATGAATGGTATAAGAGATGGTGACCCCATGAAAAAATCCACAACATTGTGGCCACCTCTTGTATGGTGCTGTTCCTCCTGACTTTTGAACTGCTGAATTTTAGCGATGTAGCTATTTGGGAGGAAGCTTCACTTTTGATAACTACAACTTTGTTCTTGAGTTCTTCAATGAAAGTATCCAGCCTTTGAAGGTGCGATTGCACAAGTAGAAGTAAATAATCGTGAGTGGCAAGTCTTTCTTTGTGATTTGTAAGGCATTCGAATATATAGAGTTGATCTTCACAAAGAAGACCATCCAAGGTAAATGGAGAAAAAGAGACATGTGCTTATGGAGTGTCTGGAGTCAAAGAAATAGCTACAGTAGTTTCGCTATTGGGAAGAATAGGATTTGATGGGGAGATAGGAACTGCAAGAGGCATAAAAGGAGAAGGGGAAGGTGGATCTGGCTGTGAGAAAGATGTTGAAGCAATGCTAGAAACGACACGCAAGCTTGGGAGTACCATGAGAAGAGGTGACCCTCTGAGTGTAGGCGCCGGAATGAAGATGGAGCCGCAACAACATAGTGTGTACCCCCGTCCTGAAGATCATCCAGCCTCTATAAATGTCACAATATGGAATAAGGCCTCAATCTGTATGGGGGTGAACGCGAACTCTGCCAATATAATCTGATGTGGTACTGAGGGCTTAGCCCATATCATCCGAGAGAGCAAACGAATCTGGAGCCGAGAGATGTATGTCCAATCTGTAGCTGTAGTACTCCATGTCTCGGAAGCATACATAGCTGAGGGCACCACCATAGCCGGCACTTACTAGTTGCATCTCTGATGTGTGAGCTGAAGCATAGTCTCTCCAAATCTACTAGTGAGGCATAGCCCTTTCGTACCCGAGAAATAGCTGCATGTCTCATGCTGAACGTGGGCCCCAAGAATAGTACCCCTAGGTATGTATAGGAATCAACGCGTAAGAGAGAGAGAGAGAGAGAAGAAGAAGAAGAAGAAGAAGAAGAACAAGAAATGTTTGTTGGGTGCCCAAGGGCACATAAGATAGAAGAAATAAGTGCATATCTCGTAGGAAGACTATCCATGTCGGACAACATAAAAATCGCTAGTCTAAGTGGAGAAAACAATATAGAAATCTCTCTAGCTAGTTAAAGACACATCCAATATAGAATCATAAAAAGCATATAAGAGCTTAACCTCCAGCTCTAAAGAGGGTACAGGTGCAAGAGCTTAACCTCCTGTTCTGCTGAGGAAAGTAAAAAGAAAGAATAAACTATCAGTCCCGAAAAAAATGTCTGATACCCATAAAAGCTGTGATCTGTGGCTGGTGTCGAGGAGCTCTGGTACTCTGGAGACTCGTGTAGATTTGGCAGGAGGTGGTGGCTGAGTACACTGGGCCTTTGCCCTCACCGATATGACTGCCTCATCATTTAATAGGTCATCGCGCTCACGCTTCTGAAAGAAGCTAGTGATAAGATGCTGGCCATAGTCAGTAGTATCTTCCGATGGTATCAAAGAGGCTCTCAACGTAAGCATCTCTCGTAGTAAAAGGCCAACACATCTGGGATCCTGATATTTCAAAAAGGTACTGAGGGTAATGGGGGTGTCCCGATATAAACAATGATATCGACCACGTATCTCATAGTATGTAGGGCATGTGAAGGTAAAATGGAACTCATCCTCCACTACACCCAATGTGCATACCTGGCAGATCCGATGCTCTCTCGAGATGCCTGAATATCTGCCGGTCTCAATAGCAAGTTGGTGCGAAGAGACTCGTAACTGTCCCAACCTATATCGGAGCCCAAAAGAAAGAGGAAGAGATAGATATAAAGGTTTATATGGGTTTTCCATAAGCAGGAAGCTAACTTGTGTTACCAAGTTACACAATTATGGTAATTTTTTCAAGGCACTGATTGCACTATATGATTTTTCTATGAGCAGGAAGCTATCTTGCGTTGCCAAAGGAAGTGTGAGAACTCCTTGCAGTCTTTAATTTTTCTTGGAGTACGACCGCCAGTTCGAAGGCTTGCGGCTGCAGCTCTTGTACAATTGTTTGAAAAAGGCGATACTATATCAATATACTCCAGGGCTAGCAGTCTTCAGGGATGGCTTTTGGATAGCAAGAAGGTTGAAACATCATCTTTGATAGGTACATCTGTTTAACATATCTATGCTTTATTATCCGACTGAAATTTGATTGCTTTTATGAAAGAGTATGACAATATAAAGCTCTCTATGACAACAAATTAGGAAGCAATTTTGTAAATTAATGATATGCAAACAGTTGTAATTGTTCAGAACTTGGCATACCATTGTGAGGCTACTGTATTCTTCTTGAGTATTAGTGAGATTAGATATTCCTGTATTGTTTTTTTCCAAATAGCACAAGATTTTATCATCTGCAGTAAAGAATATATTGCACTGAGTTTTGATTGACTAAAATCAGGTGCAGCACAGTTATTGGGTGCTCTATATCGGTTTTATGGACAAAAATTAAATTCGGGTTTGAGTGAGACCAGCAGTATTGTCACAAAACTCATGAAGTTACCTGAGGTAATGCCTCAATGTTCATTGTTTCAGGCGTTTTTAAAGATTGACCTCCTAAATTGGCTGATGACTGAATTTGTGTATAAAGACAAGGCAAGATGCCTTAAGCTTATCTTCCAAATTATTGGTGGATGTAAGTTTCTGAGGTTGGAATAAATTTTTTTTAGATACTATCGTCAAATCTTCTAATCTCCCCTCTTACATTTGCATCTATTTGAGAAATGCTTTTGTACTTTTATTAATTGCATAAACCCGCTCTTTAGTCTCTCTTTAGAATTTTCCTTGTACATTTACAAGTTTGTTGCATAAAACGTTTCAGCCAGTAATTTGGATATGCTTGCATACAAGTTTGATTTCCTTACAAATTTAGATTCTTTTCTAGCTGGGTGAGGTGTTACTTGTGAAGCACTTGATGCTTGTTCGTAGGTACTTGGTAAACAAATTACCATTATTGTATACAAAAATGCCGTGAAGGATTCCAGCAGATTGACATCGGGGGAGTGTGTTCAAATTTAATTAGACCATACAATGAGCTCTGATGACTATGAAAGACACATAGAATGGCCAACTATATCGGTTTATTCCATAGAAGCTGTTTGGCTAAGATTTTTGGTTTATTGAATTCTATATTATTGTTTCGATTTAGATCCTTTGACTTTTTGGGTTGCTTGTATGTTGTTTCTAAGCTTTACCTTATGACATCACCGACTTCTCTATTTAAAATTTGTAAAATTGGATATATTCTAATTTCACAAATATGTATATATATATATAAATCATAGTACCTCGTGGTACCGCTGGTATGGTACCGCCGGTACGGTACCGCCCTGGGATCCGCGGTACCAGGGCGGTACCATTTTTAATATAATTTTAATATTTTTTGTTTGCATATTAACTACCAAAAAAGGACAAAAAAAAGTAAAAAAAGGGGGTTCTGGGTGTAAAAAAAGAGGGTACAGTACATGATGCAGGGGACTGTTGCAGTGGCACATGGGCACTGCGAGTGAGCAGACCGAGGGGCCAATGGGAGACCAACACAGGGGGGTAGCATCACATGGGGGCAAGTACAGAGGCACATGGGCATTGTGGGTGAGCAGACCATGGGCCCAATGGGAGACCAACACAGGGGGGAGCATCACATGGGGGCAGGTACAGAGGCACATGGAGGGATGATGGGGATCCACATGGCCGATCAGGCTGTGGGGATAAATAGGCACTCACAATGCTATTGTGGTCGGCATTTTCAGAGGCTGTGAGAGGGCTAGTGATAGACAGTGAGAGAGCAAGCGAGAGCCGGTGACAAGCTGTGAGAGGCTGTTTGAGAGCCAGGGTGCTGTGAGAGGGTGTTCAAGGACCAGGGTGCTGTGAGGAGAAGGTCGATCGAGATGGCAGAGCGCATACCACCGAAGCCCGAGGGCGAAGCCAGGAGGAAGCTTGAGGAAGATATCCGAAGGCACAACGAGAGGCATCGGAAGCAAGAGGCAGATATCCGAGAGATGTTGCGACAAACTCGACAGAGAAATCCGGAACTGGAGCCACCTGCCCCCGCTGTGGGTCCTGTCCCCGCTATCGAGCTGGATCTGGATGAGCAGATCGGAATGAATTTCACACGACGGTAGCTCATCATGGTCAGGGAAAGGGCGGCCAGACGTCGGGCTAACCGGGAGGCAGAGCAAGAGCGACAAAACAATGCACCAGACGAGGGCGAGGAGTCGGTGGAGGATCAGTGAGAGATGTTTAGAATAGATGAGGTCCAGCCGTATGTGGCGGATTGTTGCTATGTAGTTTTCGCAGTTTATGGTGCAGCAAATAACTAGATGGCTGCTTAAAAAAATGACAGTATATGTGATGTTATCCTAATACAACGGTTGAATATATACATAGTTGTTTTTTGTGCAACGCGAGCCTGGTCATGTAAGATGCAATGTCTGTAATTTTTTTAAATGCAGATGTATTACATGTGTTTATGAAATGTCGTTTGGGGTGTAGGGGTGATTGCTGTGCTCATGATGTAGGTGCATATATGTGAAGCTAGCATTCACTTCAAACGAAATTAAATGAAAATAGGATTCAGTCACGCACATAGAATTCTTCGACATAAAATAAAGCATCACATGTACAGAGCGACATACGCACAATGTGCAGCAAATAATGTAGGCCAAACACTGTATATAATGTGAAAAATCATCTGAGTACAATGGTAGACCGTTTGCTAGAGACAAACTACTGAAACTAAAGCAACAGAGCCACAATCAATGCTCTGGCTCTGACTTAGACGAATGCTCTGGACTCAGGGCCCCGAGCTGACTCTCGCAGCCGATATCTTTGCCTGTCTGGAACTGGCATGGGCTGTGTATCCGAGGGGGAAGACTCGTCATCCTCATCCTCCCAATCAGCCTCCGCATCAGCCCCCAAGCAGGCCAAACCAACAACACCTGCTCCAACTGGCTGTGATACTGCACCTCTACCTGTACCTGGAGCCTTGCGTGGTCGTCCTCTCCTCCCTGGCAGTTTCTGTGCCTTGCCTTTCTTGTTCAGTGCACCCTTGGGCCTGCCTGGTCTCTTGCGGACAAGAGGAGCTGTCAATGCCTCGTCACCCCCATGCAAATCACCTGGCTGGCTAGGCTGGGCCCAAGCTGAGGCCAGCTGGGATAGGGAAGCAAAAGAGGGAACTCCCTGTGCAACTGAGCGAGGAGGATGAGCTCGTGGAGTGTGTGCCCGTGGGGCTGCTGCAGGTGGAGGAACTGGCTGTGCAGGAGGCGAGTACAGTGGCGATATGTACTGAAAGGGGCGCTGTGGTGGCCGGTACTGGTACATCCTGGGTGCTGCCAAAGGAGGAGGATGTGATGTGGGTGCTGCCACTGGAGGAGCCACTGTGGATGTGGGCGCTGCAAGAGAAAACCTGGGCACAGATGGTGGCCTGCCATGGAGACTTGGTGCTGCAGAAGTGGACGGCGATGGAGGGGCTGCAGGCCTAAATGGCATCGGTGGCACTGGAGGAGCTGTGCGACGCACATACACCCTCTGAGGAGCTGGAGGAACTGTAGGCACCTCATGCGGCTGCTCTGGCTGGGACTCTGTGTATGGCATGCTGGCAAGAGATGATGGGGGCGCCCTGACACTCGGCATCTGCTGGGCCTCTGAATCCAATGTGGCAACCAAGTCGGCCAGCTGGGCATCCGAATACAAATGCTCTGGGCTCTGGGACTCATCTTGTGCACCAGCCTCTAAATCATCCTGTGCACCAACCTCTGAATCATCCTGTGCACCAACCCCTGAATCAACCCAAGCCTCATCCCGTGCCTCATCATGTGCACCTTGTAGACCCTGCATGGCCTCCCAATCTGTGCAATGAAAGTCATTAGGTGCCTCCTCTGGTGTGCTGTCGTAGTAACGGCCATGACTCTGTGCTGCACGCATCCAAACATCTGCGGGACCGACATCTAAACCACTCTGCCTTCTATCAAGAGCCTCCTCCATCATGTCGACATAGGTAGGTATGCCACTGCCCCCCCCCCCCCCCCCTGTGTGCCCTGCCTGTCTGCCGGTATAACCTGTGCCATGTGTCCCACCTCTGCCACATGATGCACCTGTGACCCCTGCCCGTGGCGTGTGCCCTGCACCTGTATAATCTGCCTCATCCCTCTCTGGTCTGGCAAACACAACCCGAATGGGCTCATCCTCATCATGCTCATCCTCTGACACTGGCTCATCTGCCTCATACAATGGGGGCTCTCTGTGCTCAAGCCCAAGCTCTCTCTCTCTCTCTCTCATCTCGGCAAGCTCCCTCTCTCTCTCTCCCATCAACTGTGTCCCCAGGTCATCTGCAGGCATGGGATGGGTGCTGTCCGTAGGCAAGTCAACCTGGCGCTCCAAATCGGATATCTTCGTCTGCAAGGTTTAAAATTTGCATGTCAGAGACACAACTTTATCAAGAAATGAAACCAACATACCAGGAGTCAACCAACATGCTATGAAAGATTAGCTTATCACCTGCAATGCGCTCGTAATGGTCGGAAGCCTCCTGGCGAGACGTGCGTTGGTGCTACAGAACACCAACCGCTCCAACTGACTCACTGACAACCGGTTTCTTCTCCTCGTGTGAATGAGTGCCCATGTGCTCCAATTACGCTCACACACGGAGGCAACACAGTCTTGTGGTGCGTGCATTGAAATACTTCAGCACATTGTGGCAGAGGTGAAACTTCAACGAAACACAAAAATGGAGGATAAAATGAGATGCATACCTGAGAAAGGACACGCAATGCAAGACGCTGTATAGATGGGTATGTGCTACCGAACATGGTCCACCAGGTAATGGGTAGCTGCCTCCTCTCTGGATCTTGGGTAGCCGGGTGGCCGAATGTGCCCATGCCGAAATGAAATGCAGCAAGCTCCTCCATGAGCCT
Organism: Diphasiastrum complanatum; assembly: GCA_029204225.1. NCBI lineage: Eukaryota > Viridiplantae > Streptophyta > Lycopodiopsida > Lycopodiales > Lycopodiaceae > Diphasiastrum > Diphasiastrum complanatum. The sequence goes on along the minus strand of MU832907.1, from coordinate 6,899 downwards.
GATAGGATCCAAACCTATGTGTGGACCCACCCTGTGAATGTACTGAAGCCAATCGGCCTCGAGCTCCCTGTCTGCGATCTGTGTTGGAGAGAGGAAGAGGGGATGCAGCATGTGTGCAATGCTGTGGATACTCTTGTGGAAGTAGTTCCACCGCGTCTCCCATATGAACTTCAGCTCTGTCATTCTGCAGGTGAGGGGCATGTGGTTTAGGGCATTACGAAAAAGCTTAACATTGACAGAAAAACAAACTAGCAAGTACTGAAAAGATAAAGGCCAATTGCAACACTGTACCGCTTACCTCTCTGGCTGCAAGATGGGCAGCTGCAGGAACTGTCCAATCCGGTCCATGAGCTTATACACCAGTCCAAGTGTCGACCCCTCGCTGGCAGCCATGCGGAGCACAATGTAGAGTGGTCGAAGCAGTCCTGACAATGTCTGTGCATCCCTCCAGAACTGGTCTCCCCTCACCGTGGAAGAAAAGTGCTCCCCATCCTCAGTGTGCGGAAATGTACTGGCACCCCAAAGATCACTGGCAACCATCTGTAGAAGCTGGGCCTTGCACCTGATCAAACGATCGATGACCACCAAGTAGAATGCAAAGCGCGTGGGGGCTGGCTTACGGAGGTCCAGATGGCTGAACACCCGGAACATGGCAAGAACACGCCTCTTTCTGGTGACAAAAGTCACCAGGAAGAGGGCCTCCCGGACGATGGCTCTAACCCAGGGAAGTGCTCCAATGTCCCCCATCAGAAGGTCTATGCCGTGGGCTGCACAGGGGGTATGAACAATATGAGGGAACTCGGCCTCTAGCAGTACACCCATCTGAATGCAATTCGTGGCATTGTCCGTCACCACCGTGACGACATGCTGTGGGCCTATGGCTAGGATGGAAGACCTGATGACATCAAACATGAACTCTGCAGATATGACTCTCCCCCCCATGCTGCAATCCACTGGCCTCAAAAACTGTGCGCCCATGCAGCTGGAGACCAGTATGTTGAGGATCGGCCTCCTCCTGACATTAGTCCAGCCATCGGACATGATGCTGCAACCGTAAGTGGCCCAGTGCCGACGTAGAGGCTCCATCTCTCTAGACAAGGACTCGACCCTATCCCTCAGCATGTGTATGCGAACAACCTCTGAACTAGGGACTCTCCAGCTAGGGCCGACAGACTGTGCAAGGCGGAAGGCCCTTCTGAAGGGCTCAGAGTCGGTGATGGCAAAGGCCAGGTTCAGCTCGTAAATCAGACTGGCCACGGCCTGTGTGGCCTCTCTGTCCATGTGGGGCTGATGCGGGCCGCGAATGGTCTGCTGCACGAGGGCTCTCCCTGGTGGGCGACGGGTGGTGGACCTCCAGCACGGTGCACCAACCGTGACGGGAATGGACGATCACGCGACAGGCTGGGCACTGGTGGATGCATCGGCTGTAGACGTGGAATGGGGAGAGTGGGATGCACTGGCAGGGATGGGTGCAGCAGCATAGGTGGGGTGCACTGGTGGAGGGGCAACATCTGGCATGGGGTACGAAAACTGCTGGCTGAGGAGGTCATCCGGATGGGAAGGGAAGGAAGAAGGGATCTCTTCCACATCCTCGAAAGCCCGCCCAGTACCATCTTGGGCCTGCTCGGGTGGCGGAGAGTCCATGAGAAAGTCGTAGACTGGTGGAGTGCGAGCAACAGTGGGTGGTGGTGGAACCGCAGTGGCAACTGGCGGACGCGATGGGCCGGGATCCACCGGAATCTGAGCAGATGGGGGTGCGTGAGGCAGAACTGTCTGAGGGGCAAAGGGACCGGAGGAGGATGCACTCCCTCTCCTCGTGCGTGCCAGCCAAGCAGGCAGTAGCTCTGGGTCAGCCACATAAGGAGCGGTGCAAAATCGGAGAACGCCCTCCGAAATGGTGTTCTCCCCTGCCACGAGCTGCGGCCCGTAGGTGTCCAGTAGTCGCTGCCTGTCGGGGACGGTCATGCTGCCACAAGGGGCAGCATTCAAGGTGGCACCATTTTTGGCGCGTGCACCGAGCAGATGGCCTTTAAGGCGAGTGAGGGATGCAGCAAACTCGACAAGACAGTATCGGCAGCGCACGATCTTCTGACCGGTCTTGTTGGCCTTGTCGGCAACCCGCCTGACAATGTCTACCTCGTCCCACAGACCAGAAAGGTCGGATTGCACCATTGCAGATGAAATGAGGGATGGATTGCTGGAAAAAAAACAGCAGGGTTCACTGTTGGAGAGACGCTGAAAATGGGCGAATGCAGGGCAAAGGAAATCAGATGCAAGGCAGGGCGTTGCGTGGGCGATGGGCGACGCAAGGAATCAAAGGCAGGCAGGAAAAACCAGCAGTGATGGCAGGGTGGAGAGGGCGCAAAAAAATTTCAGAGGAAATGCGAGGGGGGCGGGTAGGTTTAGGTAAAAAAAAATTTAAAAAAATATTAAATAATAAAAATATTATTATATTGTGGTACCGCAGTACCAGTATGGTCCCGCGGTACCGGGATCCGCGGTACCCAGTACCGCGGGACCTATGATATAAATATATATATAAATGAAGGGTCCGGATGTGGACGCGCGTCCGGACACTGGACGTGGGACGCGTCCACCCCGGACGCACTGTTTTTTTTTTTAAAAATATATAAATAGCAAAAGAAAAAAAGGACGCGTCCGGGGTCGGACGCGTCTGGGTCCGGATGCCAGACGTGGAAGCGAAAAGTCCGCATCCGGCCCGGACCCGAAGCAGCTGGGGGACTTTGCGTATCTTATAGTGGAGGCCACTATTTGGAGGAAGTATTGTGCTTTCTAGTGTCCATGTCACACACCATATAACTTGAAGACTGTCAAGAAGTTTTTCATGCTTTTTGAATCCTTTTACCCTTTTATGACCCTTCAAAGTTCAGGTTCTGAATTGAAGAAAAGAACATACATTATTCTAGCATCCCTTGTTGTGATAGAAAATGCAACAATCCATGACTGAAATACACAAGATAGAGGTAAAATCTTTCTCTTTATTGATCTGTTTTGAGGTGAAATGATAAAACCCTACGAGAGCATATTGTTGCAAGTCTCCTCTTTACCTTTGCTGCATAGGAATGAATGAGGAATGCCTCTCCAAGATTCAAATGCTCAAGCACCCAATAAATGTTGACACGTCCTAACTTGTGATACATCACATGTGGCACATATGGATCAGCCACCAGCACTTGCCACTTGGTAGGACTGCGACACATGAATTTCTCCTTATTTCCTCTTCTAATAACATGGATATGAACCTTTCAAATGTCAACTTTGGTTGTGTTGACACAATCATAGTCCAAATTTTGAAACTCTCTAGTACACTTGATAGCAAAGTCATGACGTCATCATAATCATCCACACGAGTCTTTTGAAACAATTTGCTCTAGTAATGACTTGAAACTGTTCACATTTGTAGTCATAGAACGTATCCACCTTGAAAGAAAAGAATCTTTTCTCAGTAACAGCCTCGAACTAACATCTCGGAGTGTAGTTAAGATGTCCCAAGCTTTCCTTAGAGCTACTTGCTTCGCTAATATGAGAAATCTGAGAATCTCTAAGGCTTAGTACAATAGTAGCAAGGGCTTTGCCATCATTTTACCTCCATCTGGAAATAGCAGGTTGACCTGCTTCAGGCCTTACCTCATCCCCAATAACATCATCCCATAGATCTTTGGATAACATAACCATTCTGAGTTTGAATTTCCACATTTGGAGTTTGAACTTTTTGATGACTGTGATGTCATTAGACTAATCCATTTTCAATGGATGATGGTAGCAAAATGAGTTATAACAAAATTTAGCCAAAATTTGTGTGATATTGAGGTATCCACAAAAAAGTCCAAGAAATAGTATGTGTTAAAAAATTGGTCCAAAGAGTGAATGTTTTGCTTCAATAATTTTTGGTTAATAAATACCTTTTAAATTGTTGGTTGCTCTTAGCTAAAAAAATGAAATTGCCAAGCTGCCAATGGATGTTTGCATTTTGAAAAATAAACCGATGATGGTTTTCAAAACATTTATTGTGGTACTATAGCCCAAGTTTTTCCCTCAAATTTTATGAATGTACTATAGCCTAAATTTCTGGCCATTATTGCTCCCCCCAAAAGGCTGACACTATAGCCCAATGCTGTCTAGCAAAAAAAATTAAATGTAGAACAACTGCTTACTGTTTCTTGAATTCTTGCCAATTTTTTTTACTATGAATGAGCAATAGGCAATCTTAGCAAGTACTAATTGCTGTTAATAGTACTAATCGTGCACTATACGGACCATAATTGCACTGCGATTCAGAATCACGATTTGGAATTTTCCTAGAATCATTTTTTTTTTGATTTTTTTTGGGCAGTATGGGTATCAGATGAAACCTCTAATTAAGAGCGTTATTACCGTGTAGTTTGCCGAATGTTTCGGGTGTAGGATGGTCCAGTTTAGGTGCATTAACTCCCAGGTTTACGCTATAGCCTTTTTAATATAAAAACTTAATAGAAAAAAGAGAATGCCCCAATGTGTTCATAATAGGACTCTCTCTCTCTCTCTCTCTCTCTCTCTCTCTCTCTCTCTCTCAGATCACAACAAACTGAACGAATGCCACGTTGAATCATGCTGAACAAAAACCATGCTGAATCATTCTGAACCATATTGAACCTTAAATGAAACATTTTTCAACCATATAGAATCGTTTTTCAAACATACTCTCTCTCTCTCTCTCTCTCTCTCTCTCTCTCCGTGGCTCCTCCTTTCAAACATACTGTCCACCGCTGCCAGCCCTTTATCCATCGCTGTCAGCCATCTCCCTCCATGGCCCCTCCTCGTGCTGCCCGTAGGACGGTCCTACCCCCTCGCCCTTCTACCTCACCCCCTCCCCTCGCTACCTCACTCACCCCCTCGCTACCTCACCCACCACCTCCCTCGCTGCTACACCCACTACGTCACCCATCCCCCCTCGCTACCTCAACCATCCCCTCACCCCCCCCCCTCGCTGCTATATCACCCATCCCCCTCGCTACATCACCCACCCCCTCGCTGATACATCACCCACCCCATCACTCGCTGCTATTTCACTTCCCCCCCTCGCTACCTCACCCCCCCCCCCCGCGCCGCGCTACCTCACCCATCTCCCTCCACGCCGTTGCTGCCACCTCAACAGTACTCCTTGCTGCGACTGCCAAGATCGATGCTTCTGCCAAAAATGGCACCCTCGCTGATGAGATGCCTGCTGTTGCAGCTGACATGGCACCCCCCTCCACCTCGTCCCTCTTCTCTTCTTATTCTTCTTCTTTCACTCCTTCTCTCACTACTGCTCCCCTCTCTCTTTCATCCTCCTCTTCCACACTGTCCTCACACCAATCCACAGCTCCTGCCACCGCACCCATTCTCTACACTCCCTCCAAATCAGTTGAACTCTTTTCCTCTTGGGAAGCTGACCAAATGAGAGCAGATTTCTAGCTCTTGAAGCAAGAACTTACACAGTTGAAAGAAGTAGTGGTTTCCTTAGTAAAGGAAAAGAACCTGTTGCAGTCTAAAGTCGCCTCATTGGAGCACGTGATTAACAATAGGCAAGTTGCAGCCTCGGAAACGCACACCACCATGATACGGGAGCTTGAACACAAAATTGAACAGCATAAAGATTCATGGGCAGCAGTCTTGAAGAAAGGCACCAAACCTAGCGCCCCCATTTCCTCAGTTATCTCAGCCACCATTTCGGAAGAGCGGTCAAGGGAGCAAAAAGCTCATAACATCAGGGTTCGTGGGATACCGGACACACAGGATGCCATGGCCGAAACTACGAGTTTTCTCGAGACCACTCTAGGACATGTGACAGATGGACTCGATACAGCTTGGAGGACCACCAGGGATGCAGCTACACTGATCATCCGCTTCACATCCCTAGACAGCCGCAGAGAGGCCTTACGCTGTAGAGCCCAGTTACGTGGCACTGCCATATTTATGGATGACGATCTTACCTACATCTAGGTTGAGGAGAGGCGTAAAGCCTTTCAGGCGGCTCGAGAGACTGGTAGACGAGTCATATATCGAGATGGTCAGATACGATTCGTTGCTGGCACCCCTAGCCGTTCCCAGAGCTAGGAATTTGGGGCCCCCGGGATTGATGGGAGCATCCCGGGGCCCCATCCATACCATCTTCAGATTGGGGTATGGAATTGTGATGGCATCCACTCATCCTCTACAGTAGGTGATCTGATTGACTTTATCACTGGACGAGACCTATTGTTTTTTATGGAGACTCACGAGAGCCAGGTGCGCGGTTTACCCGCCTTCTCGGGATACAGATGGGATTCAGTATATTGATCTGAGACTAGATCAGCCAGTGGCCGTGGTTCGGGAGGAGTGGCTTGTCTCTACAGAGAGTCCCTTCATCAGATGTTTGAGTTCGTCAGGCATGATGAGCATGCACGGTATATTTGGCTTCGTATCACAGGACGAGCGCTTGGTTTGGATAGGGACGTCTTCATTGCTGCCTGCTATTTTCCTCTAGAGTCCTCCTCCTTTGCTGAGGGTGTTGGCTCACCTTACTTGGACCTTTCGGTGGATATCATTAGATTTGCAGAGCAGGGGCATATTTTCCTCACTGGGGATTTTAATGCCCGGACAGCTTTACGGCAGAAAGAGTTCCATGATGCTACAGATCAGTTCCGAGTTCATGCCCTGGATAGTGACAGCTTGGGGATCACCAGGATCTCCGATGATGGACTGGGACCTATTACTTCATATGGTGAGTACCTATTGCAGTTTGGTGAGGCAATGAGTTAGCCATTTATAATGGCCTACCTCACTGGCCTAACTCGGGCAGCTATACGTGTCACCCTCACAGTGGCGGTCATAGTGTGGTCGATTACCTCATGGGGTCACCGTCATCCATTCCCGTTAGA